>JAUZND010000787.1:0-62913 GCA_034780555.1 Coelogynopora nodosa | reverse complement strand
CATATTATAAAATGTATAATCTAAATTTAATAATATTTTATAACTCTGAAGAAGGGTCAGTCGACCCGAATATATAGCTTATTAATTAAAAATGTTGTTTCTTAATTTTTCTGAAGGGTTTTATTTTTTAATTGAACTTTTACAAACCGTTCCGTCACTTCATATATTTATATTACTTATGTAACACACGTACCTTATTCTAGCGAAATTCTATACCCAGCAATATCTCCATAAGTAACTGTATATACCTGGTCATGGTCAGGTGACCTACCTTTCTAATGGCCGGCATTATCTCCAGTGCCGAATACGGGGGATTGACGTTCGGATCGCAGGGCTCCCTGGTGCTGGGCATGTTAGGGCTACGCGGCTGGGTACTCTTGATTACTCGGACCAACAGACGGATACCGTCCACCATCAGAGCTGCCGAGTACTGGATGAGTGAAACCCATAAATATAGAGTTTATCTCTCTTAATATGATATAATCCTGTATATACGACGGTTACGAAATGAGTCATATACCAGTTTCGTAAGGCAAGCGTAGGCTGGCGAAATATTTTAGCAGTTGTGCGCATCGTAAATAGGCTAATTAATTTGAAATTGAATGTAACAAATTTTCTCTTAATAAAATAAGTTACATATTTAACGATAGTATAAATAAACGTAAAATTTTACTACGATTTCATTGGTGCAAAATAAAATGTGATGTGATAAACTTTTCATTTCTAAAAATAGCTTTGAAGAATGCTTATTTAGGCTTTTGCCTCGCGAAACTCAGTATGACTCATCTTTCTCACAACCACCGTGAGGCATAGATTGGATATCTAGGAAAAGTAAGATATACGAAAAATCTACATACAATGTATATGGAGTAGCCTATCAGAATCGATCGACAATATAGATCTGTAAATTGCAACATTATAGAGACTAAAAAAGCTTATTAAAATCAAAACAAAATTATGCTGTAGTGATGTAATTCTATCATTTAGGTTTACTAATCATGGTAATATAAATAGAAGCACATTTTTCACCAATGGTCATCATTTAGACTTCATTTTT
Source organism: Coelogynopora nodosa (assembly GCA_034780555.1). Taxonomy (NCBI): domain Eukaryota; kingdom Metazoa; phylum Platyhelminthes; order Proseriata; family Coelogynoporidae; genus Coelogynopora; species Coelogynopora nodosa. The sequence continues at coordinate 61,856 of JAUZND010000787.1, read as the reverse complement.
TCATTATATTTTTAATCAACAATTTAAAAAAGTATATTAATCAGTGGGGAAAAGACAACGATATCTATAATAATATTATTTTTAGACATCCATACTAAATATGTACAAGCGGATTAACAAAATTATTAATAATGAATTGGGTATTAATCCACTCACATTGGCTGTCCAAATTATAAAAATACCTAGCAACGAATTTATATGTACCTAGCAACTAGTTTATAATATGTACCTAGCAACTAGTTTACAATATGTACCTAGCAACTAATTTATAATATGTACCTAGCAACTAATTTACCGTACCTAGCAACTAGTTTATATGTACCCAGCAACTAATTTATATGTACCTAGCAACTAATTGTTATGTTCCTAGCAACTATGTATTCAACTATATTCAACTATATGTTCAACTTATATTCGGTTGTCTTGAATGAAAGATATCTAATTTAATGTCACATAATGTTATAATAATTTTTTTAATAATCAGTTGGAATTAAAGGATAGTGTGATGAAATAATGTCTGTAGATAGATTCTGCGCTTGCCAAAAACTTTTTGGCAATGTTCTTCAGAATTTTAATTTCATGAAGATTTATGTGATATATGTATGTTAAAGACGTAATTTCTTCATCGCTGAATTTTTGAACATCTTCCTTGATATTCAGTTTTCTATTGCGTCGTTTCATTTCTATCGGGAAAACAGGTATGTTACATGTGCTTAGACCAGGAGAGATTAGAGGAACTCCATTAATGAGTCACTCGACTCTCCAGCCCGGAAAAACGAAAGGCAACATGTTATAGGTTCAAACAATTACTAAAACACAAAAATACATTTACCGGAAGCATTTCAGCGGGGTTCTCTGCATCCGACCACGATTTAAAGCTGTCTATTCGATTCGACGAGAGCCAGTTATTGGTCATGAAGTCCTGCACTTCCGGTCTGTTGTAGTCAAGGAGGCAGAAGGTGGTAAAGTTCACTCCCCCATTCATCAGATTCGTCATGTTTATTTCGTGGTAGTCCTGTTAGAAATTGAGGATACAAGTGATATATGATCATTAAATCAGACCCTAGACTTATACATCGTCAGCCTGTTTTGGAAACATATTTAACACTATAGATAAAAGTTAACATTAATACTCAAAATAATACCACTTTTTTTTTAATGTCAAGTAAAAAGTTAATATATCGTCGTTATTCAGGGACATATAATTTGTTTACGTAAAATATACATATCATATATACTTACTAGTGTCTATACGTCATTAAAATGTTTTACAAAATAAAGAGGTTATTGTTTACCGCCTCGGTGTTTCTAGGTTAGTAGAAATATTATCTCCGCAAATATAGTTTTGATTACATTTTTTCTTATAGATAATAGCTTAGATCTACTTGAAAAAGTAAAGGAAATTAAGTTTCAACTTGATACATCAAGTACGCAAGTTGGGTTGGCATGCGCCACCTTTTACACTACATATATCTTTAAAAATGATTGCTCGACAGTTCTATAGTTATTACCAAAAGGAGGTAATTTTTTATATATTATAATTTTTTTTTATATTCTGTTAAAAATTCTCTAACAATACAAAAAGTCTGTATTTAGACTATAGTTTATCGGTATAATTATGTCACGATATATATGTTATCAGTAATCCCAATTAAAGAAATTTAGCAGAATTTATTCTAGAATTAATCAATGAAAGTTTCAGCCTAAAATATGAAATCCTTTTTATATGACCAAATTAAAATTACATGTTTTTTTTAGTTAATTTTGAGTTTAATTTTAGTTTAATTTACTAATATCATTGTAAGATATAGTTAAACTTATTTTGATTCAATGGAACGGGACCGCTTTTTTGTTATGCAGTGATTTGTTGTCTCATAGAATAGTTGAACTTGCAACCATTTTTCGCGATTGAAGGACTACAAAACTAGATGTGCTGGATTCTGTGAATAAGTTAGGGCGTCTTTACATAATTAGTCAAAGAGGAGATATTCTGAAGCTGTGATTTGTAGAATGATAATGATTAATAACAATAAAACGATTTCGGAATCGTTATATGGTGGCCGAGATGGTTATTCTATATCGTTGAACTCATGCGTTTATCATTAAAAACAGATTTTTATCATAAAAAAATTGTAATCACTAAAAACACTGTTTTTATCATAAAAATATTTTAATTACTAAAAACACTGTTTTTAATAAAGAACTTATTCAGCCACCATATATCGTGAATGTATAATTATGATTCAATAATGGACGATGTTGTGGAAGGCGTTGATATAACACAAATCTTACTCAAATATATACTAATGTAGCAAAATAGTTTAAAAATATTCTTTTCACATTATTGAACTATTTTCTTGTAAACAGCAACAATATAAAATAAAATAATACAGGATTCGAATTTTAATATAAAAATAATTAAATTAAATATATAAATATTAAAAAAAAACAATAACTACGTTCATCATTTTTTTCCAATTTACTTTTAGAATTTTAGCAAACATTTTCTCTTTAATATAGTAGTAGGGTAGAAAGACTGATATGAGGAATCCAAAGTTTCCTACTGTTTGACTGTATGTATGTACATGTACACATGTACATGTACGTACATTCTTTGCATGAGAAAAACCGTTTCACATACAGAATCAATAAGAAGATAGAAATAGTCCAGACGATCGCTCTGTAGTTCCTCGATCTGATCAAAGATCATTTTCTTCGAACTGCGACTGTCCAAGTCGAGGACAATGAACTTGCGAGAGTGTTTCTTCGTTTTTTCGTTGATATATTGTAAAATTCCATCAGAATCCTAAAATTGAAAGAAGCTCTTTATATAGTCTAATTACTTGTATTGAATACTATACATATATGATCTGTTCGTTAGGTTGCTCGAAATTAATTTTTTCGGTTTAATAATTAAAAAAATTATTCCCTATATTAAGTAATGTGTACATTGTACATTGATTTAGATTAAATAAAGTATGTTTGTCAGAGGCCGATCCAGAAATTTAATCTAGGGGAGCACAACATCCAAGGGGAGCAAATTTTAATCAAATTTTATTAAATTTCAAAAGATTATACCACTGCAGCTGCCAAGCTTTCAATAAGCTAAATCGTGAGATTAGTATAGAGATTAGGCGAGCAGCTGAGTCTCTAAATCGGCGTGTAGCGCTGAAATTTATTGCATTTTATATCTAAGAAATGCATCTAAAAGGCTTAAAATTGCTTTGTATAAAAACTTTATAAAATGCAATCACGCGAAGCACGGAATTTTTGGAAATTTTACAGCATGAAAATGACAGAAAAGGCAAATAAAATTTTTTAACAGTCAGATTTTAAGATGATCGGGATCTTTGTTATAATATCGGGACAGCTCGATGGCCCGATGAAATCGGGGCTCTTAGCTAGTCTGCCATTGTGTTAAGTACTAAGGGAGCGATACTACCTTATTGGGGCGCTAACTGACACCTGTAGGGGGGCACATGCCCCTAGTTCCCCCCTGGATAAGCCACTTGTTGTGATATACTATACTGTACCAATATATTTCCAACAATAATAGAAAATAATTAATATTTTTAAACTTGTGATTTTATTTCATAATTTCTAATTGACTGCTGTTGGTTGTGTAATTAAGCAATCGAAAATATATTGTTTTCTTGATTTAAATTAAATTGACGGGTCTGAAAATAAACGTATGAATATAAATAGTTACGAAGAATCTCAAGTTGCCTGAGAAAGAAATTCGTGCATTAAAGAAACTATATCTGATTATGAATATCATATTAGGATTGTTGATAATCATTACTTCGTTACTCTCATCCTATAATACAATATATACATATACATACCTATACATATACATATACATACAAAGATGCAAACTTTCATGTATTAGGTCTGCGTAACAAAACTCAACAGTTTGTGAACACATGCAACTCGAAAGTAAAATATTTGCACCGCCGATTTTAGTGATGAATTTAAGGTTTTATTATTATTTATTTGATTTGTTTTTATTCATTGATTCAGATAAACAACATGTCTTGCCGGAATGAATCTGGGAGAAATTATTTTGTAATACGATATAATTAACAAATAGTTATACAAAAATAATAAATGCACAAATTAAATATATCTAATATTAAATATAATAAACTAAGTATTTGTTAGTTATATTGTATTACATTGTTATTTATGTTGAATAAAGTAATAAAACAAATAAATAAACATTAAATGCATTCAGTAAATGGACGGCAGCATAATTTATATTTTCATTAATGTTTGCAAAACGTCTACGTGAATAACACGAAAGGTCCGTTTATAGAAAAACTCTTTTTGTAAAAAAAAACTGCACTAGTGTGTATAACCCATAATCGTATACTGTTCGAAATCATAGGATTATATAATGACTGTTATTGTTATAGAAAAACATAATGTTTATTTAATTGATGGCAATAATGATTTAATTATTGTAACGTTGATCTGCGAACATTTAAAACTAAGGAAAATGGAAATAAATGCAAGGCAGATAAGTGACTATCTATCCTATCTACCCCATATATATATATATATTATTTATTGCATTTAGTAGTTATACTGTCAGTTAGTTAGTTACCTTATAGTCAGTAATCCTTCTAGCATCAGCACTGAGGCCAACGTGTCGATTGTTGCTGTGCTCGAATATCATTCGCAAACGAAAGAGAGCTGGAACAAAGCGTAAACAATATGTAAACAATATGTAAACAATATGTAAACAATATGTAAACAATATGTAAACAAAATGTAAAAGTCTACTGAATCACATTATACTGAACAAGTTGGTGTCAATAATATGTGCAACACAATTTAATTGTACATAGTTTTTACATAGTATGGATTTTTAACTAAATTAGTGCTCGTTAAAATCAAATGGATCAGTGTAAAACTAATTAAAATGCCTATATACATATATACATTTATATAATACTAATAATAATGATGATGATAATGATAATAATGATAGTATGTAAAACCATAAAACAGGCAGTATATGAATCAACCTAATGATTATCATGTTATCATTAAATAAAATTATGGTTTATACATGTAGAATATCAAAATTATAATGTAGATATGTAGACCAAGAGGACAGGTGTAATATTATAATTAAATTATATTTGTAAAGTTAAATTTGAATTCTCCAAATGGTAGAGCGCCTTCGATCTAATCGGAGGACTGCTTAAGAAGAAAATATTCAGGATACAAGATACAAAATATTGGAAAAGTCAAATGATGCATTACAGATATCATTTTATTCTATAGATTATCTATAGAATATTATTTTCACACGAGTATTCACTTTTGTTTATGTATCCTACATTTTGTAGTATTTACCGGGATTTCAAACTTGCTGATAAGTTGGATATTTGCCACGTCTAGAATTACAAACTTTTTCCATTGTATGAGATTCAATACTGCGCAATAACATGTCCTTCAAATCACTTTCTACCTATATAATATATGTATACAAATATTATGCTAAATTTAAATTTATTTGAAATAAGAATCAGAGACACTGGTGATTTAAAAATACATAGACAACCCTCTACTATATCATGTAGTATTAACTACTTAATTGCATTATACAATACTTCTAACTTTTTATTGCAGAGATGTGGCTTTTGATAACAAAGATAGTTTCGGAAAGGTCATAAATAGTAATTAAAAATAAAAATCAATAGGATGTGTACTGTTCTGAAAACACCTCGGCTCCTGTAAATTATGGTACGATATATATAAGCTATTACATACCATTACCATGAGAAAAAATGCATGTTGGCTCTTATATTTTATGAAATTATCTCACAACGAAGATTTATTTATCAAAATAACTTTTATTTTGTCTAAATATAAATAAAGAGTATATAGGCTATAGAGTTTCATAATGCAGGAAAAATTGCGAATGTTTACAGTGATTTTTATTTCAAATATATAAACGTTTATATAACACAAATAACCCTTTTCATAAAAACTCTGATAACATGTTTTATTTTGCATTATTCATTGAAACTCAATGATATGTCATTTTTTATAAACTAATTTTCTCATTACTATAACTTGTTGTCATGTTTTGTACCGGGGAAAACACTTGACCAATATATTGCAAAGCATAAAATCCATTTAATGAAGTAAAAAATCAATCAAAATCGCATATGTATTTTAACAAAACAACCAAAAATGTTAAACGAGATCTGCCTATCTCTACATACCAGATTACATCCCTTCATAATGTTGTTAGCGAAACTGCAGTCAGGTATTGCGCAGTTGTAAAATGTTGTATACAATATATATATATACTATATTCATGTTAAAATATTTTGTATATAAGTGCATTAAATAGACTACATATAATTTGTTTCCTAAATCGACATAAACGGTTACGTAGAAATATAATATATTTTGATATGCTTCATAATATACTTTTACCTAAACTATCAACTGTAACTAAAAAGATTGCAAATAATCGGGAATTTTTTTTATGCATCTATGTATATTGACCTTTGCCTCTACTCGAGATAATATCACCGAGTTTATTTATCGGTAAATAGCACAATAATAACATTAAAAAGGGTATGCACACCTATAACACACCTACATATAAATGCAATGAACGCTATTTTATAAAGCTTCTTAACTTATCAAAACAGGTTGACCTGTGATAATCATGCATGTTTCAATGTACACATTTACTTGTACACATAAGTGTCGACACAGAAAATAAGCTCACGTTATTTAAACAAATGTATAAATTGTGTATAATATAAACCTATATGAAGAGGTGGTTGTATTACAACATTGCGCTTCACTGAATTTGTACAACAAAAAATGCAGTTGTGTCATCGCATGCTAAACCGTCTCTTAGTGTTTGCTATACTCTGCATCATCAATTCAAATTGCAATGTTTCCAGCGGCGACGAAGACGACTTGTATATTATTACAATGCCAAAGGCTCTGATCCCGGAGAGTGAGCACACCTTTTTTGTGGAGGTAACATCGACAGCTGCCCGTGTACAAATTAACACCGTGGACCCGGTTAGCATGCTTTCCGTTTCAGGAGAATACATTGAGCTTACCGGGACTTCTGGTGAAATTCGATATCAAATTCCGTTTATCAACTTGAAAACAAGTGTTCAGCTGAACGTGTTTATTGAATTATGTACTGGTTACTCGCCTAATTTTACGCAATGCTGTAATGAGGAGAATCCCCGCGTTGTCTCTAGAAATGATAGTGTCATTCTGCCAATTCTTGATAGTGGCTTTTTTGTTTACGGCGAGACAAGCAAACCGATTTACAAGCCGGGAGAACGGGTGCTATTTCGATTTATACCTATTTTTTCTTCAAATCTGAAAACAACATCACCAGCAGTACCAAAATATTCCATTACGAGAATGGAAGACACGAAAACTTTCAAGTTAACTCCTGTTGCCGCAACTCAAGAAAAGAAAGCTGTATTTTCAATTATTTATCTTGAAGATCCTAACAGAATACGAAGGGCTCAGTGGACTGAAATAACATGGAAAAAAGCAATGCAACTTTCATATCAACTAACCAACGATCCGGTTCTTGGTGAATGGAAGCTAGTTGCTACATATGCAGACAAAACGGGTGAACAGACGTTCCAAGTGAAGCAGTACGTTCTACCCACTTTTACCATTGATATCAAGCCGCCAAAATCCTTAATCATTTCGGACAAGCTGGCCTCATTTTCTGTTTGTGCTCAGTATTCGACCGGACGTCCAATGAAAGCGCTAATTAAGGCAAGTTTGTGTATTAAGGGCGGTTATTCAGGACCGAAACGGCGTCCATGTATTCCGGTTGAAGCCCTGTTAAATAACACCAGAGACAGCTGTATTTTGTTTAAAGTAAAAACTGACGCATTACAACTTCGTAATTCATTTTTCCCGATATATAATTGTTTTGCAATGGTTAAGGCTGAAGTTACCGAAATAGGAACTGCTGTGGTGATTCAGAAGTCAACAAAAGGTGTAAAACTACAGGTAACCGCTTTTAAGATTGACGTGGTCGCTCCTGAGTATTATAAACCCGGACTTCCATATTTCGGAAAAATAATAGTAAAAAGTCATAGTGGTTCACCAATGCAATTTACTGAAATAAAAGTGTCTTCTCTAAATTATTATTACGGAGAAGGAAACTGGGGTTTTAGTAAAATATTTAAGACGGGAAAAGATGGCGTTATAGAATTTTCTCTTCCACCACTGACGTGTGATACAAATATTGCTCTTAGATATTCTGAAATAACTAAAAAAGTAAAACGCCAGGAAGGGATTGTTCAACTGGAACGTGTTTCTTTGGTAAAATATCTGAAACCGTGGACTTCAATTTATAAATCCTATATGCAAATGCTTCCGCAATACCGTCTCTTAAAGCGAAAATTCCCTTGTCCAAGTAAGTTACCTTTACGACTGTTAGCTACTGTGCCACTTAGACGAAAGGAAATAACTATCAATATCATGTCCCGAGGTCAATTGGTGTCGAAACAAAAGTTTCTCAGTCGAGGGAACAGTAAAGAGCCATGCATCGACCGGAATGATGAATTAGGTCATTACAAATGCGAAAATCGAGTTGGAGAACAGAATATGCTATCTTGCCTCCCGGGTTGGACTGGCGACAATTGCGTCCAACCAGTTTGCCAGGGAAACTGTTATAATGGGATTTGTATCGCACCAGGCCAGTGCACCTGCAAGGTCGGCTGGCGAGGACGGAACTGCTTGGAGTGCGTGGCGAGCGAGGGTTGTGTGAACGGTGTATGTGTTAAAGGTGATGATTGTAGATGTAAGCCGGGTTGGATGGGGTACAATTGTAAATCACGAAGACCTCCCAGTAGTGAAAATGGTGAAATCTATGATTTCCCTGATAATAGGACAGCACCATCTCTCATAATTGATAAGAACGATTTCAATCCCTCCATACAGAAGATGTCAATTTTTTCTAGAGATTTGGAAATTGATTTAGGTCAATTAACATCACCCGATGGTCAAGTTGTAATTTTTTACACAGAGTTGGGAGTGAATGGAACGGAAATTATTGGAGAGTCATTCATATTAGGAGATGAAATGAATGATTGCTTTCTGCGAAATAAAAATTCAATATTTTCATTTAATAAAATTGAGGCTGGCCCTGGAAAACCTGTACACCTGAAATTATCTACAGGACGAATGAATAATAGTTGCGCTCTTCGAATTAGTGATATCAGTCTGAAAACGTTTGGTGATTCTGGTGGACCAAGTCCACAAATGATTATAGACGATCTGATTGAAATAAATCGAAAGGTAAAAGCTAAACGCTTTGACATTAATCCATATAATGAAGTTATAGATCGAAATTGTAAAAGCTCTGGTGAGTATCTGTATACAACATTTAAAATAAAAAGAACTCGACGAAGCATTTCTCCGTATCCAGACTATGAAGAGGGACCTGATGGACCGGACTCTGCATTAATATTTGAAAACGCGGGATTTTTTGTAATGACAAATGGAAAGATTGTTAATAGAGATTGCATACGATATCTTCCAAGGCAATATTCTTCTTACGAAGAAATTTCCTTAAGTGGCGGCGATGAAGAAAACGAAGAGCAGGATTATTCAGCAAATTCAGAAAAAAATATTCGAATCAGAGAGATTTTTCCGGAAACGTGGAAATTTGAGTTTTTAGAAAATCCTTCGGCAATTTTAAATCTCACCACACCTGATTCTTTGACTACATGGCAAGCAAATGCTTATTGTATGACTGATGAAGGCCTTTGGACAATAAAACCAACGTTCATCACCGTTATCATGCCTTTTTTTCTCCAACAATCACTGCCCTACTCAGCAAAACGGCAAGAAATAGTAAATATCCCGGTTAAACTGTTTAATTATCTCTCTGAGTGTTACCAGGTTACAACTGAACTAGAAGGAAATTCAGATTTTATAATTGTTGGCCAAAGTGCCGTAACTGCTTGTTTATGTGATCTAAACCAAATTACTGTGCATTTCAAACTCATTCCCGTTACAGTTGGTGAAATTGACGTTGTTGTGAGAGCCAAATCACGATCTTCAACATTCTGTCCAAACAGGGGTAGAACAATTTCTGGTAATACTCAATGGGGTGATGCAACACGACGTAAATTACTTGTTGAAGCAGAAGGAATTCCACAAGAACTCAGTTTGGGTGATGTCGTTTGCGCCAAGAAAAATGTGTTCACAACCGTTTATAACATCCAATTACCCAATAGTGCTGTGAAAGGTTCTGTACGATTATATATGATATTTGGAGGTGATGTAATGGGCAGTGCATTAACTAACCTGGATAGTTTGGTTAAAATGCCCTATGGATGTGGAGAACAAAACATGGTAAGCATGGTGCCAAGCATTTATGTTCTTGATTACTTTAAAGCCGCCAAAATCAATAAAGCTGACATAATTGCCAAAGCGAAAAATTATGTGAAGATCGGATACACCAGACAGTTAAACTATAAAAGAGATGACGGCTCCTATTCAGCTTTTGGTAAAAGGGACAGCGAGGGTAGCACATGGCTGACGGCATTTGTTCTTAATTCATTTACAGCTGCATCTAAATATACCGAAGTAGACAACCGAATTCTTTCTAGCGCTGTTAACTTTCTTGGAATTAGACAAAATGCGAGCGATGGGTGTTTTGAGGAGCGTGGGAAAATATTTAGCAGTACAATGAAAGGAGGGCTTGGCAACAGCGGTAAAAACAGCATTTTACTTACGGCATATGTTCTTACTGCTCTTGTTAATAACACTGCACCAGAATTAATGGTTGAAAGAGCTTTAAATTGTTTAAAAGAAAATTTGCAACAAAACACTAGTGACATCGAGAATCTAAACGCATATTCATTGGCGCTTATAACTTATTCTTTAAGTATTCACGAACCAAATACAGTGTTCACAACCATCATGAGAACCACATTGCAGAAGCGAGCAAAGAAGAGTGATGTTACCGAATTCTGGTCCGATTCTCTGGACGGAGAACCGAAATACCACGATAAACCGTGGATGAGGGGAACCTCTGCAGAGGTGGAAACTACAGCATATGGCTACTTGGCTTTAGAAAAAGTACGCAACATTGGAGAGTCAATGAAACCTGCACGCTGGCTGGCCAATCAACGTTCTTCTCGGGGAGGGTTCTACTCAACACAAGACACTGTAATGGGACTCAAATCACTTTCCAATTTTGCCGGAAAACTTGTGCACGGTTTCTCAACAAATGTTACGGTGAAAGTTTTTACTGATGATAAATTGTTTTCGCAAAATATTACAGATGAAAACCGTCTAGTTACACAGAAATTAGACTTTACTTCATCCCAAAAAAATGTTCCTTCTGCAACATGGAAAGTTTCCGGAGTTGGATGTGTATCTCTTCAAACCTCTGTTTTGTTCAATCTTCCACTTCCTTCAGAATCAATAAGTCCATTCACTCTTACTGCAACTGCTGTTCAAAGTCCAGGAAAGTGCAATACGGCAACACTAACTGTTTGTTTTGCATACACAAGCAATTTGGTCGACAGTAACATGCTTCTTTTATCAGTAGACATGGTATCTGGCTGGAAACCAACCGAACGTTTTTTAAATAATATTGTCTCAGAAAATAATAGCACAATGATAAATCGCGTTGAATTTGAGCTTAAAACAATAAACTTTTACTACGAATCAGTTAATTTGGGGGATGTCAACCCTCGTTGTGTTGAAATTGAACTTTATCAAGAAAATCGTGTGGACGATGTTAAAGAAGCTTCTATTGTAATCAAGGATTACTATTCACCTGAATTGGCTCTGGATAAAATGTATACATTAGAGAACTGCCTTTCCCTGTTCGAACGGAAGAAGATGATGAACACTTCTTCATCTACACCTCTGACCCATAGCTGTCCCAAGTTTTGCTACTTGAATCAATCCCCCAATTTAGCCTTAATAAGAGAGAAAATTTGCTCAAATAACCTCCTACTTGTCGCAGAAGCGGGTGAAGAAAAGTTAATCTACAAACTGATGATGCTCAAAAACTATGAAATTAATGCCTGGAGCTCGCATTTTATCCAGGGCTTTTGTAACTGTATTTCGACTAGCAATAACGAAACACTCGTTCTTATCACGACCAATCCAAATGAAGTGATCACCGGCAATGCGATTGTGCTGAATGCTAACTTCTTGGTCGCCAAGGCCACCGACCTAGCTGCAACACTGAGACGCAACAGCTGGTGTTTCCAGTCAGTAATGTTCGGTCGAATGCTGGCAAGCCTCACCGCAGTAGACCAAGGACCTCTCCCACCCACACAGATGTGCCCAGTTTGTATTGAAAGTCTTCCGAAAAGTCACTTTGAGATGGTCAAAGATTTGATTTGTACCGAGGGAATGGAGGTAACCATTAAGTTGGGCAATCAGTCGCTGGCGGGAAACGGATCATTTGAAGTAACGAGTAACAGTACGGATGTTAGCCGTCTTGAATTTGCCTACCCTGACTGTGAATGTAATCTGGAGGCAATAGCCGATAATTCAAATAATCTAGTTTCTTTGATAGTTGCTAAATCAGCTAAACAATTATTAAAAGAGAGTGTAACAATTCTTGATGGAAATTTTGCGGTGATGAGTACAAGTTATTTTGTATCATTAAGAAAATTTTGCAAAGTTAAGAAGAACCTTTAAATATTTACAGTACAATTATTTTCAAAATGTTTATTTTAGTTTCTTTAATATATTCAATAAAAACCGTTCATTGTAGTTTGCATTCGAGATACTTTGCATTTTTTATTAATTTATGTTATTCCTTTTTTAAAACATACTACATATGTACCTGCCATTATTGCGCTGACGAAATGTTACGCAATAAAGTAATTTCATGTTACATTTTTCCCCAAACATTTCCTTTTAGACTATTCTTATATTACAATTTGAAGTATTATTTACAATTCTTTTCACGTTGTTTATTTAATTATATTACATTAATTTAATCCAAGACATTCCATGTGCATATAATGGTATAATTGTAGTGTCATTGACTTTATGTTTCGTTGCAATGTTTATTAATAAAGAAATGTTATTATATATATTATATATAATTTACATATTGCTTGTATGTCTGTATGTGGTCAATATTTGTGATATTTGTCACGACAAGTGCAATGATACTACTCAATAAGTAATAATATGAATTATGTTTATTAACAGAAGAAGAGATTATTTATAAATAACAATATTTATGAATTCATAAGGTTATACCGTCTCAGAAGGTGCCAGTGGTAAGCACACTTCAGTATTTTCCAGAAGATATTGAGTTCGATTCCCTAGCTGAGGTAATTTTATATTTCGTCCATATATATAACTTTTTTGTTATAGTCCGAAAAACAAAATAAACATTATTTTAACTTGATAATAAGTTTAAAGAGTTTTAATAAGTTTCAAGAATTCTAAATACATTCAATCCTTTCTATTTATTTTTATTAATTGTGCTGTACACGAAATTTAAACAAAATAATTACCACAAAAATAGGATTATATATATGAACAATATGCAAGGATATTTATAATTTTTACATTTCGAGTTTAACATTTTTTCGTAAAAAGTGTATGCAAATCAATTAGTACATGCATATATTGTAAGTAATGACGGGAGCGCATACACGTAAACCAAAGTTCAATCAATAAAAATATATAAACATATATGTTGCCGCGGTACATTGCATTGATTTAGAATAGAAAAATGGATCTAATGCTTGGATTCTTACAATAATAATATTCAATATTTACACAGAAATATTTATAAAAAAGTTGACAAAATATAATTATATAATTATGTTATAGTTATTTTTTCAAATATAGTAGATGAGTACAAAAACGAAAAAATTAACTCATGCAATTAGAAGTGTTAATTGTGAACTTCTGTCTGTGCAGATGATTTCGACGGTGAATCTTCAACAGCACCTCTTGTGATTGAAGTTGTCTTGCTTTTGATTGTGGAGTTGTATTATTGTGGATCCGTAATAGAGACAAGCGCGCAGGATTTGGGAGTCTTATTCAATTATATGTAAGAATCCATTAGATTTATCTGCTCTAATTCAGTAACCATTATTTACAATACTTTCAATGTTACGCAAGATATTTTGGTATAATGTTATTAATTGAAATTTGGCTGTAGCTCTGCAATATATCTCTTCATGGTATTCTGTGCTTCTGTCTTCACTTATCTTATAAACTGTCAAATTGTAATACAACATTTCAAGTTCTACTTCATTTGCATACACCTTTGATGAGGAGGTTTAACTTTGAAATATTTAAGGCCCCAAACTTGTTTATGTTTGTAAAAATGTTTTTATTAATTCTAATTAACATAGCAGCGTCATCCCCCTTTTTATTATTTAATTCAATGCTTCAATATTAATCCTTTACTTTATTTAAAGTTAAGTTTATTATAAAACCAGAAGAACATAATAAAAAAGAAGAAAACAGTGACTTCAGATTTTTTAAAATTTTTGTTAAACAGTGTTTTTTTTAAGTTTAATTAATTAACCACAAAGAGCTGTGTCGAATCTCTGCCAATGCATATTTATTCATTTATTTGCCTTCAATAAATAACAAAATAAAACCCTCTCGCTACTTTGTTTTCATCAGTTATCCGTGCCTCTCTGTAGACGCATTAATCAAACTGTCTATGATTGAGCGTGTTGTTGTCCCTTATAAATGATACAAGTGAGAATTCTTTATTTTCTCAACTGTCGGAGAGAGTAAAATAGCATTTCCATTTCGTGAATAGAGTCTGTCAGATCTTTCCCGATCTAATTGTCTTAGTATTTATTCAAAGAGTTTTACTTGGCAATGATATAGTTTAAAATCACAATATGACACTGTGAAATTGTGAAATTACTGAATTCATCGAATTTTTACTACAATTTTATATTTAAAGGAGGTGCAAATACCGTATATGTTTAAAAACCGTTTATTCTACAGAAAAGAGGACCACATTTCATTATTATTACAATTAAACTAATAGTATAATGTTCTATATATTTAAAATAATTAAATCAGTCTCAGAAGATATATTATGAATAGAATATAAGATTGCAGAATGATTCCAAAATATAAAGAGTATTCTTATGTCCCTCAATGCTCCCCTTCCTCACACCTCCCTCGAGTCCCTCTTACTCCCTCCCCTTCTTCCCAGTTTTACCCGCTCACTTCCCCACTTCCTCCCCTCTCAATTCCCCTACCCCTCTAACCCCCTAAATTACTTTGTAAACACTTTTTAATTTAATTTAATAAAATTTGACATGTACGATTACGATGTATTCATTAGAAATTTCTACATTTTAACAAGTTGAAAATACAGTGAAGAAAAAAAGCAGGAAATTCGAGAGCGACCCCACAATAGGGACCCACAAAGGGACCCACAATAGGGATCCACAATTTTACGTAATTATTAAATCACAAATGTCATAATTCTACAACTGTATTATTTTTGTGGGGATTGTAATCTCGGTATATTTAATTTATTTATTTGAGCATAACAATTAGTATATAAATCATACACATGTATCATACTCTTTCAACAATGCTCCATATTTGTGTCGTCCTTGACAAAAATATGTTGTGATAGATCTGTCAGCACTATCTTTAAGGCACAAAATATGTTTTCGTAATTTATTATTTACAGTCTGCAATTTTTAAAGGTCCGTATTTTTAAGGGTCCGCATCGGACAGGTCCGTCTTTTGAATCAAAATAATAATCAGTTAAAAGTGGAGTCTGTATTTGGCACCCTTGTATATTTATTGGACCTTACGGGTCCGTATATTTTGGAAACCAAAACAATTAATTAAATTATAAGGTCAGGATTTGTAACTCATGCCAGCTACAATATATAATTATCTATATCAGGTCGGTTATCGATTTTTATTGATATTTTCATCCAACCTTAACCCTAACCCTAGCCAGAGGGGGGGCCCCTTACCTTCTCGAGTATCGTAAAGGTAGAGCACTCGATTCCACTCCTCGAAGTTGATGAACTGCACGATCGCCTCCGCTATGTTGGGCCTCAGCTTGACAATGTAGGACCCCTTGCTCTCGCCGACACTCTGACTGGCGTAGTGGTGCGGGTCGCTGTGCGTGAAGTAAACGAACTTGTGGTGGTCGGTGAGCGACTGGATGGTGTGCACCGTGTTGGCGTGTATCGGGCCGAAGATGGCGATGGCCCCGCTCACCAGAAGCTCACAGACTGGAGTTGAACGGGGCGGGGCGGGACGTATTTGAAAACCGTATTTAAAATATTGAAGAAATTAAATAGTACTGTGGAGCATTAATCTTAGTACTCTCTTCCTAATACCGACGTCAGTGTTTAATATAAAATCTACCATGTCTAACAGAGAGGGTAGTGTAATAACATGTTCTGTAAATATAAAAACATCCCGTTACTCTCACTCTTCAACGCTCATTAGCATAAGGTAGCATTTATTTAATACTAATTAATGACCGTTTGTTTACGGTTGGATTCCCTTAGTATACCCAACAGACACGTGATTACTTGTAACCTGTGAACGTTATTGTCTGTTAATACTCAATTGTAAGTAGTATATAACATATTTAGAGAAAATAAATGATATGAGGGTGAAAATTCTAAATAATTTATTTAAAATATGAAATTGTCAAGGGGATTATTTTAAAAACTCACATCTGAAGAAAATTCAATCAGCGCATTCAAAAGTCTTGCTCTCTGTCTGCGATATGTTAAATTATTTATATTATAAAATAAAATTTTCTTGCATTTCTGCAGATTTAAATATCGCGCGGCTCTAACCAATGAACCAATCGAACTTGTTTTCAAACTTACAAATATTGAATATAAGTATTGTTATCGAGAGGATTAAAACAATATTTTATACAAATAATAATTGCTTAGTTCAATGCCGAGCTTTATGAAGTCCCAATATACGTTTCAAATATATTATACCAAGGCATATCTTTAAGCAAGTAAAACATGACTTGTTACAATCACCTCTTAAGTTTCTATAACAAAACAATATTGTCAAACTATAGTCCAAAAGTAAATATTCCATAACAGATAATAATATTTAACTTTTATTCAATTTTATTTGAATAATTATATTGGAATGTTATATGCTAAATTGTATGTAAACAATTTGAATTATTCACATTTCCAACAAGTTTACTTTGTTCACAATATTTTTAAAAAAATATATAAAATGATAAGAGCAACATTCCATGACGTGCATTACATTACATACATTTACCTAACATTGTAAGCATATTCCATTGAATGAAAATTCTTCGTAATTTACTTTTAGCGAATGTGCAAACATATATTATGTTATACAAATCAATATTAAAAGTTGATAAACATAATTAATAACCAATCAATGAAATATTCAATTAATCAATGAATTTGTATTTATATATTTTGTTAATGAAAAATGTTAGGAAAATTATATATTTTTTATACCTTTCTGTATTTAGCTAAACACAAATTTTCACAGCATATGTTTCCTTAGACCTCTTATTATCATGGCTTATCTTATTTTACTAGAAACATTTTAAAGTTTAATTTATGCATGTAGCCTATATAATGAGTACTTCGGGGAAGGAATGGATGAGTGTACAATGTATAAGACGCTGGCT
The DNA here is from genome assembly GCA_034780555.1 of Coelogynopora nodosa. Classification (NCBI taxonomy): domain Eukaryota; kingdom Metazoa; phylum Platyhelminthes; order Proseriata; family Coelogynoporidae; genus Coelogynopora; species Coelogynopora nodosa. Next base: position 44,179 of record JAUZND010000787.1, on the reverse strand, counting down.
TTGCTGCATGCAGAGGGTTTTGCTGCGGTCTATAGACCTACATTTGAACTCTCCCGTTCACGGATAGCAGCTGTGCTAGTCGAGAGTTTTTGGGTCTGATATAGTCATATTTTGATTTGCGGTTAATTGATTGTTAGAGAATTTTTACACATTTGTGAGATTTAGTTGTTTTGTATGGAAGTTTTGATTATATTGTTTATAGGATTTGAAAAGCTATGGGTGGGACCCAAATTTTTTAGATTAATTTGGATGTGAGTTTATTGGGGCCTGTTTCGGTTGCATTTTTAGTGTTTTCGATGGTTGATGTAACTCGTTCGGTGCAAGTGAAAGGTTAGGTGGGTGTGGAGAGCCAGCTGTCTTATTTTCTTGGTAGCTTGTTCATTGGGTGTAGATAATTGGTAGCTTGTTCATTGGGTGTAGTTAATTGGTAGTTTGTAAGCTCACAATTCAAAGCGTGTGCATTGTTTTGGTTGGTATGTTTGGTGCGAGTGGCAAACCACTAATTTGAAAAGACAGTTTAAATTCTGGTTCGATTCGATAAAAATTCTTGACTCAAATGATTGACTGTAGAAATTGCTTATAAATGTTTTCATCTGTACTCTGGATTCACCTAGCATAACATCGCTGTACACAAACGTTTCTGTGTATAAGTAAAATAAGTATACATTAGCTATACTACGTAACCATAAAAAAAACCGTGTTGGCGTATCCCAGAACAAAATAGTTGAGCCACTTACTTGCGCTGGTGACCTGAAAGCTGTCTGAAATGTCATCGACGAAGACATATTTAACTTTGAGTTCAAACGCGTTGGTGCTGTTGTTCTCAAGAGCAGCGGCGTACCGGAAAGCTGCATAAGCTGGAGACATTTGTTTGTTGTTTTGGAAGACTATGCCTGAAAAGCAACATTTCATAGTTTCATAGTTTTTGTAGACTTTGAAAAATACAATAAAAATTGGTCAGAAGTTGTTTTTTAATGATGGGCAATTGTATGGATTTTAATAGCCTATAATACAAATATCTTTACGCCAATTAATTAATAAATACATAGGATCTTTATTACAAATATGAATTTCAATTCGCCTGGTCAATTAATTTATATTTAGTCAATATCATGTAATGCCAATTATTGGTTACAAAAGTGTTTTTTAAATAAATGTTAATAAAGAAGACGATATAGAATAGCGATTTTAATTTTAATGCGTCGAGCTTTCGTATTACCCTTAATTATAACAAAAACAGCTAAATAACGCGAGATGTGATACTAAAGATCCTATTGTTTGTCCAATATCACTATAGTTGTGTGGTTTTATTTTTCGATATAAATATAATTTAATTTTTATAGTTTACTATATAATTAAATCATAATTAAATAATCGATTGTGTTTCTTGATTTGCAGATCCAATAAACAAATACTTTTTTTTTAAATAAAAATATTAAATGGTTTTGGGAAATTAATAATTACAATAACATTTAATGTAAAATTAAATTTTTTAATAGATGACGCAATCGCAAAACTTTTTAAAAAAATGAAAAAAATTATAACTATTACACGAAAATCTTTTTATTTGAATATTGATAGAAATGTAATGGATTATAAAATAGTCAACAAGGTGTGTAAAAATACGTGAACAATATATGTTTTTCAATACTATATAATGAATGTGCTGTCAACCCAAATTACCCTTTTTTAAATGTCAAAAAATTGGTATTCTATATTTAGCTCATGGATTAAAATTTCACCTCAATTCACCTCAATTCAGATAACGAAACATAATATGAATTGATATCTATTCTAACTTGCGGCCGTTTTAGCTATTAATCTCTTATTTTTTATTTGGATGAAATAAAAACAATAATTTCTGGATTATTGATTACATTGTCTGAATCATTTCTTTTATATGGTATAGACATTATTTATAGTTTTTCTAACATTGATAAATATAGTACAACTAAACAGAGTTGATAGTGCATCATATATACGCATTACACCATCACAATATTAAGTACAGAGTAGTAACTATAGGACTTAAAATTAATTGATCAGACACAAAACTCGACCGTTATTTATTATTTTTAACTAACTCAAAAGAAACTTCCACGTTTTAGATTTAAAAAAAACGAATTTATATTTAATATTTATAGAAACATCAGCTTCAATTTATTGTAAAATAATATGTATCGCATGGGATCAATCAATGGTAAGTAACAATGGTAACAATCAATGTTAACAATTGTAACAATGATCACTATGGTAACAATGGTAAAAATGGTAACAATGGTAACAATTGTAACAATCAATGGTAACAATCAATAAACATCCATGACACCATTTTTAAGTCACCAGAAAGTTATTATTTTGCACTGAAGGCAGGAATGATAATATGCAATTTGAGAAAAAAATAGAACTTTAATATTTCTGACATAAAAAATAAAACATCGATATGATATTGAAATAAATAATAGAAATATTGAACCAGAACGGCACTTTACCGACGCTAATACGAAATAACATAGCTAAACATTTATATATTCTTCTATTTCATATACACTGTACTGTTACATATCCCAAATAATCTTATTTTTTATGTAAAATAGATATTTATTAATTTAATTATTGTGCTATTTTACGTAATATTTCCGAAGGATCGGAATTTTAATTCTTTTTTTTATTATTCGTTTCTGTTTTATGTTGTTACAACTCATATCAACTTTATTTCAAAATTCAAATAGAATAGCTATATATAGTAGCTAGAATATATAAATGACTATCCTTACAATATTTTTTTTCTTTTCATTATTTATTAACTTTATTATCAAATTTCAGGAATCGTTTCATTGTTACATATAATATATATAAATATTTTTTATTGTAATACATAATTATAATTATGTATTTATTTAATATATTTGTTAATTCCAAGTGAATTAAGGCGATGTTAAAGAAGCTCAAATATTATACATATCATATTAAATAACAAAAAAGTTATAATTTTGTCTTTAATTAGATTCCTGTATTGTTGTTATTGATCGGATCAACTTAAATTAAACCAAAGTTCAGAAACAGATACAATTGTTGTAATATGGGTAGCAATATAAATGTAACCATTATACTAAATGCTGTATATGTTAACGATTGAAATAAGTAGTATATTTTTAAAATGGACATTAAAAAATGCCAAATTTGATTACGATTATCTGTTTACAAACAGTAAAATCCCCTTCATGAGTTCAATATTACACAAATATGTGTTCAATATAGACTTGGACTATGTATAAAGTGACAATTAACAAATGGACAACTTACCAACATTATACCCTGGCTTCCTCCTCATTTGTCTTCGATGTCTGGGTTTCACACCCTGACACCCATCCATCACCAAAGTCACAAGCAGAAGAACATAGATCGAAAGGTTTTTAAACAGCAACATGATGTTCGATTTTTCGTAAATGGATTATTGAACACGAGTGTTAAATAGAATATTGTACGATTGTAATATTTTTTTAAGAATTAATATCTATCTTAAAAATCTGTCAAAAAATACTTGTTGCCTGTCTTCTTATTGAAAAAAAAACCTGGCTGTCCTCTTCAATATGAACTCTCTTCTTTGGCTCAAAGATTTGTGCAAACTACTTTGATTAGATCGTCGGTGGTGGTCTCACCGTGAGAGAAAGGGGAGCGAAAAGGCAACAGAGTCAGACGGGGACGGACGGGGTGAATGCGAGTTTAAAGGATAGTAATTGACAATTACTCCAGCCCAATCTCACTGAAAAATCGATAGGACATTATTCTCCCGGGAATGTTCCCTGGTTTTGTTCGCCATTGCTGACTGGCTGTTTGTTATACGTTATCGAGTATTGGTTGCGACTATTCCCTCCACCAGGTTCGCCTGATATTCGGCTGTCTATCCAGCTCTAGTGACAGCATACCCTCTTCCATTCCTTTTCCATCTTCTCTGAGCGCGCTTCCTTGGCAGCCGACCGACACAACCCTGAGTCCCCTCCCCCCAGCTCAGCTCTGTACAGATCGGTCGTCTGTGTTAGATATATTTTTCAGGTTTTGCAGGGGAGTTTCGCTCACTTCTTATAACCCCCTAATGTATTTGTAGATGATTTTTAACCGGCTAAACAGCTAGGCGTGATGTTTTATTTTTCGTTACATGATATAGGTAGGCCTGGGGGGGCACCCCATCTCTCTCTCTCTCCCCCCGCGTCTGCTCAAAAACGGTTTCGAGAATTTGCGCGAGTGAAGTTTACGCGTCCCCCGAGGTTTTTTGCTATGCGGCTAATGGACTTGTCGAGATGAAATTAATCAGAAACTAATGTAGCTTCAACTCCAACCTCGTTACTAATGCGGAGATGAGGTAGAGGGCCTCTGACTGGACGATGCTGACTTTGCTTGGGTAAGTATATCTAGAGTTCTCCTTTTATGTATGTGTGTTCGTGCATAAAATGATCAGGGAGAGCTGAGCGAGCGAGGACTCTTCTGCTGAGTTGTGGCTTACTTTTCATATCCGAATGATTACCAAGTTATTATAATGCATTGATTTTTAAATCGTATTTATCACTTTTTGTTGATTGAAATGTTGCAGATGTTTTGATCCTATATGCTGTCCATAATTCAGAATGCTTCGGTTTAAGTTAAAGAAAAAATAATGTTATTCAATTTTATCATTAACTACTTTGTGTGATAATTGTAGCATGATTAATATGATTAATTAAAAAAAAGTCTTATTGTACATTATACACTGATGATGTTGACGTTTTCTTCGATTCAATTGTAAAAATATAATTAATTTTAAACGGTTGTGACTTAAATCTGGAAGAATGAAAAACTAGTTTTCAAGGTCAGCATTAAAACAAATAGCTAAGATAAGCAAACAATGTTAATTTCAAGAACATAATAATTACTTAAATTAGCTATAATTCTTTTATTTGTTTAATTCAGAATTAATGTAATGGTTTACGTATTTTGACCCTTTATATTGACATCCAAAAAATCTCTTTGATTTATTTTTATTAATTATCGTATTTATTTATTTATTATATAATATATTGAAAATATATTATATAATCTTTAACTGTTTAATAAAGGATAATTTATTCACGAAATCATATTTCTGGTTTATGTTATACTAACAATAGTTTTTATATTAATAGTTATACTAACAGGTTTTATAATTTATTGGTAATTAAGAATTTACTCTGTACATATTAGGTAGGTTTATCTTTTTATATATTTCTTATGTATTGTACTCGTATGTATGGTCTTAAGTTGCAAAAGTTTAAAAAAGAATAACAATTTTGAATCTTTCAGATTGGTAAACAAATATTGTGACGTAATATCAGTTAATTTTTATAGTAACTCTATCTACTGATAATATATGTATATATATATATATACTATATATTAAGTTATATTGATTAACATTTTATTTACAATTTTCCGTTACGTTGAATATATCCAACCAACATAGGGATAGATTAGGCATCGACTTAATTAATTTATAACTAATTTTAGATTTTCCGGAGCTTTGAAAACTAAAAAAACTATTCTTATTTATAAGTAAATAATTTTTTCGTTGTGTTATATGAAAATGTTGTGTTAAGTTTTAAAACCCTTTGAAGAAACTTTCCCGATGTTAAACCTTAAAATGACTTAAAAACTTTAAGCCGGAAGAATTTTTTGTTCATTTTTTTAGATTTTGTTTGAAAAATTTAAAGTTGATGTTCAATCCATATTCATATCTTATAAATTGAATAAAGCAATGGGTCTTAGAAATAGGACACAACAATCTACATAATAATATAGTTTAGAATACTATTTATTTGCTGCAATAACATTAGGTCACAAAGTTTGCAAATTTTCGCCCGTTTTAAATACGCAAGAACGTTCTGTACAAAATTGTTTAATTGTTCCACAATGTCAGAGTTGAGGAAGTAAGCTGTTTCTACGTATTGCGAAAAATGCATCGATTTAACATGTTTAGATCTGAATGGGGAATAGCTGGTGGCTTACAAAACTTTAGTAACAACTTCTGCGATGTTAATTGTGTGTTAGTGCGGTGTGGTCGTGCAAATGCATGCCTCCGAAGTAATCTTTCAGTTGCTGTAGGCCCTACCTCTTTCAAGAAAATATCTAAAACGGTTGTCTATTAAATCAATATATCTGAATAGATGTATACAAAAATATATATATATGCATATAATATAATAGTCAATTTCAGGGATAAACACAGAGAAAAAATAATTCTGGACATCCAATACTATGCATCTCAACGAATATCATTTATATCAATTATATCATTTATTTAGATTAATTTATTTAAGATTAATAAAGGTTCTAAAGATATTATGGACATTTTTGATCAATAAAAGCTATATAATTACTTTATTAAAAATATGAATAGTAAGATATTAAAATTTTTCTATAAATTGATAAAGTTACCAATATATGATTTCAAACAAGTAATTTTTTCTGATAATTTAAAATTGAGTAACTGGATAATGCCTGTATATTATCATAATATAATAGGCTTATAGTGCAACACAGCTTCCTCACATTATTTAACCGCTTCTTCGCACAAGGGGTTGTTGCACTTGTCTGCCATACAGTATATGCATACTTAACCATTCCAAATGTACCCAAACAGTGCGTGATAATTACATAATTTTAAATATATATGTTGTCAACTTGAAAATAATCTCAAATATGGACTTTGATATCGGACGAAATTTTAAGCATAATTGTATTTCATATTGACATTATATCACAATATACCTTTCGAGCGAACACTTCAAAAAGCTAATTTAAAAAAAATTAAAATAATGCATATAGGCTTACGTAAATTCATTTTAATATATATTACAATTTTATTATTTGTCAAAAATGGCAAATGTTTATAATACAATACAATATATGATATAAGCTAACCTATAACACTATTTTCTTATTTTAATATTGTGTGAAAAATAGTTAACTTCACACTTTTTAATTAGTATTACCGTTAATTGTGTATTTCATAAGTGGGTGATTATAATTATATAATAGTAATTAATTGAGCCTAAGTTTATAGAAGTTGTCACAAATAAATTACCTAATTTAAGTTCAATTAACTTATTTAATAAGTCGAAGGGTTCAACGCAAATTTCATTCAATTAGCAAATTATGAATAAGAAAACAAGTTATCTCATTTTGCACACATCATTAAAATGAGTTAACAGTGTAAGTTTTTATAGTACGAGCGGCTGCGTATTGTTTCACATAATAGGCATTTAATGACTAATATTGCGTAATATTTTATGAACATAATTTCAAATCATATCGAATCCCTACTGCATTACCACCACAACGTCCATCTCATCGTAGCATTACCGAGAGACTGATTCGATTGCGGAAACGTGTTTCGGATCACCACATCGGTGTACATATATGAATATGCAGGTGCAGTAGCTGGTACGCTGAAGCAAGGTATTGTTCGTAGGCTAACTATTTATTGGGATTTCTTGAGTATTTTATGAACCTTATGTACTGTGTTTTAATTAATTCGTTTTATACACCACTATGCATTTACCATACAAATTATGCAAAGTGATACTTTTTAATCTTATGCGACACGATATTATGCGATACGAAATTATGTGAAACGATGTTATGCGAAACGAAATTATGTGGAACGATATGACACCCCTACCGTACGAGCTAACACCCTTTCTATTTGTTCTGGCTCACTATAAAATATCACTGGTTTTTGTCGCGAGTATATCATGAAAAAAATTGTTTTAAAATTGCGAAAATATAAATATTAATTAACCCAAACTAATCTACCGTAGAAAACAATATTGTATACGCCACAAATGTTGCATACATAATTATCGATAAATAATGCCGAAGACGTGGTCTTTCACGAGCCGTTTCTTTTTCGAAAAATTAATATTCGTAATTAATTTTAATATGTGTCAGTGTAAAATGATTGCATAATTTGTTAAGCAGACACTTCACTACGTTATAATGAATACAGTTCGCATGCTAAATCACACTCATTTTGTTACGTTATAAGCAGAAATGGTAATTAGAATGCATATAATGTTAAGAGAGAAATATATTGTAATCTTAATGATTGATTTATTCAAATCAATGTCATATTTGGTAAACACGTCTTTTTCAACACTACTATCGGCAAGTTGATTGCAGTTCGCGGTAACGAGATTGCACAATGCTATATCATCAATATATTACGGAAGAAAATTTAATATGAATACGCCTAATCAAATGAAGGCAACACACACATGTTCCCGTCTTGCGGCTATAGTGAAAATGAACTATTTGCCAATCTATATGTTCATATTGTGTTATCAATTTATGATTTCCTATATTTTATTGTTTATGTAAAGGAACGGTTAATAACAAAAGAGGAGATTAAATGTTCACTGCAGAAAAAAGATCAGTTGTTTTAAATCTGAGTGTATTTATATCGTTTATAAGTGAACTTTTATGACTTAATTGTTTCGGCAGACGATTTCAGTATTTGATTAGTCAAAATAATAAATATGCAATCAAATATGTTTTTAAAAGGAAAACTAAATAAACTCTTTATTTTCAGAAGAACATAATTTAAAAAAGTTTTATTTGAAAATAATGTTAAGCTCACCTAATGATCGTTTTGAAAAAAATTCTCCTTTTGTAGAAGCATTAAATTAAATTATTGTTTTTAAAAAACAGATAAATTTTTAACAGAAAGTTGTATTTATAGTCTTTATTTCTATTAAATTTTAAAAATTTAACATTTTTACATAGATTAACAAATGACTTATGACTATAATAAATAAATCCGCCCATCAGTTCGCATCCCCAAAAACATAAATTAGACAATAATGTATTATGTATTATAATATAACATATATATATATATATTAAGAATGAAGCCATGTCACATACCATGTAAAGGACATGTCTATAAGATGGCTAACATATATAGTAAAAAATGAACGATCCCTGCAGAGTCAAATTCTAAAAATATGCCATTGATCGAAAAAGAGTACACATCTCCAGGTCACTAGGCAATGTTGATGATGTTAATAACTTCTAATTCTAAATCTTTTTATATAATACTTTTTGTAATTATTCGTCGTGCATCTGGAATAAATTGGAGTGAAATTCATGAACATATTAACTGTATATATGTGAGATATAATCATGGTATGAAATTATTTATATAAGTAATTGTACTAAATATGCTATTTATGCCAACCTTAAAAACACAAATTATTAAACAAAACATAAGCTGTACTAATACACGTTTTCTGGCTTACGGTCTGTATACATAGTATAATATTCATACAAAGGGATCACAAAAATGATATCAACTTGACAATAACATAACGTACACCTACGTTTACTATCTTCCTATATGTGCGACAGAAGAGCTAGACTATCGTGCAAATATTGACAATTATATCACTGCCATGTCTGATATGATATATATTATTTATATAGATAACGACGTGCAGTTTAATAAAATATGCAATTACATATAAGTCAATGTTGATGATATATTATATCTGGAAATATGGGCGCAATATTATCTATGGATGAGCTACTAAATGCATACATATTAGATGATCACCCTTTTAATATTTTTAAAGTTTATACAATTGCAATAACATTAATATCAAGCTATATATAACATCAATACAGTATTATAAACATAATTTCATTAGCCAAAATGAGCAAATTATACATGTTTTCTACCGAGGTTGGTGTTAATTCTAGCCTATTCAGTAATAGTGATACTATAAGCTTCTAATAATTCATAATTTTAAATAAAATAGGGGCACCTCAAAATATGTTTTTGGCGGGTTAAAATTATAAAACGATATGAAGGATAACTTACAATCACACATTTTGTTCCATTCAAATTAATTTCAAATTAATTCGATATTTAGATATTTTGCAGAGACAGACTTAAGAATATAGGATCGCTAAAGAAGGGTCACTCTAATAATATAGCTTATATTTGTTTATATCGATTTCGTAGTCAGTTTAAAGCCATATTTTAAAATCGGTATTAAGTTGTAAGTTTTAACGTTTCATTGTGTTATTTTATATGATGAATTTATTAATTTCATTTCAAAAAGTTGAAATACTTCTTTATATAATTTTTTAAATTTTTAGTCATAATTTAGCTCCACAAGTTTTTCCTTTTCGATTTACTATATGTGCTACTCAACTTCATTATGCAGCGTAAATATGACGTAAATATGACGTAAATGTGACGGCCACATTCGGCCAAATTGTCGTTTTCCAAAATGGCTAATTTAGAAAAGTTTGTTTAACCGAATCAGTGCTTATATAAGGAAAAGTGAGAAAATATAGAGACTAACAATATGTAATTATGGAACATTCATACAATATATTATTTTAATCTATGGGGCAACAAATACTGTCCAGAGGATTCTGTTGGCAAATATAGCTAGCAATAACACATCACACAAAATATGAATAATGCGTGTTAGTTGAAGATATATGACGGCTGTGATTCAGGGCAGCTGTAAGCAATGCCACCAGTAATATTAAAAAAGATATTGATATTAAACCATAGGTTCCCAAGGATAAAGACATCTCGTGATAAATAAACAAAATAAGGTTATAGAAAGAAATCAAATAAATTAATTAATAAAATAAAGCAAATAAAGTTTATAATAAAGACAAATAAAGACACATTTACAATGTTGAAAAGAAGCTTAAGCAAATAATAGGCCAAATCGAATAAATATATTTTCACAATGCACAAAATATCTATTATTATAGAACCTTATAAGCCATTAAAAGAAGGCAATAAAAATACTATTTAAAATGTGCAACATCAAGTGATTATTATTGTCCATTTTCTATAAGTGCATTTAGAGTAAATATTTTATAATTAACACAGCAAATTCATAATGGTATCAGTCATAATATAGTACAATTGAAATAAATAATATTATGTTAGTAAATAAGAAGTTCTTTAATAATACACTATCTGATAATCTAACAATAAATATAAAGTGACATTTTATTGCTATACTTTAAACGGGAATATATTATGAATCTATATATATATAGAAGAAAAAGAACGTTTTTAAACAGAATATCTGTTATCTTAAAATCATTACAAGATTAGGGTGACATGTGATTCAAAACATTTTGATGTGCCGTTAACAATAATACATTAAAACCATAGCTGACTTCTATTCTACACAATATCGATCAATATAATGTTTACTGCCTATTTAAAAAAAATGCAGGCTTGATTTTTTTTAATTCATTATTATATATTTTTTTAAATTAAGTTTTTTATTCATAGTAGCGTCCATTTTAATCGATTGTAATAACGGATCAACGGAGCAAAACTTTCAGTACGAGATCTATTTATGAGAGAGGAAGAGAGTTATCAGTGCCAAACACTCTATATTGCATTGTATACTGAAGTACTATATTATTTCAAGAGACACTGTCCGTTTATCTATTATTCATTTTCGGAATCAGTTAGTAAGGGATAGACTTCATTTATAGGCCTATATTATTTTAATCAGATAAAATTGTTACATATCGTTATCAAAAGTAAAAATTAATTGTTTTTCGTTTTAAAATGTTATCCAATCATTAGTCAGAATGAATATTGAAGTTTTTTTATTATCCATTCATTGTTTAATAAAAAGTATTAATGCTATTTAAAAATTATTTAAAATTGAGGAATTATAAACATCGGCTTGGAACGAATTATACTCTAACTAAAATCTCATAATAATCGGCTCAATTGTAAAACATCAATAATTATTATTTAGTTACTTCATTGTTAAAAGTTTTATTTCAAAAGTAACCGCCCTAACAATATATATCGCGCCGACATTTACTTTAAACAAACAAAATTGTAGCGCGGTTTTTGTAAGTAGAAAAATCGATTTGGAAATTTACCGAAACGATCGATACGTCTCTTGTTAAACATGGGTTACATATCTTTACAATTGAAAGCTACCGATTTTTTATTTAAACAGTCTTCAGTGTTCAGCATCCTAACCGACCATGCAGGGATACGTGGAACATAGGGATATGTTTGGCTAATTTTGAGACTTACATTACATTGTCAGGCCTAATTTCTGACAATTCTAGTCATAGCATCAATAAGCACTTCTATTTAATTATATCACTTGTAGTATGTATATTCAAAATTACTTGATATTATATTCAACAACTTTTCATATATGTTGTACCTGTTAATAAAAGTGAGTGTACATATCACGATGTTTCAGTAAACATTACACGTAATGTATTACGCTTTACATTATTACAACATTACAACATCCAAAAATGCAAATGAGTTTTGTTTAAGATTTAATAACCTAGGTGATATACTTTAGAATATACAATTCTAATGATTATTATTATACACACAATGCGAGTGTAGTGTATAGTCCAATATCATTTGGTATTATCGATGTTTTTCTTTGTCTCTATATTTCTGAAATTGGTGCACTTGTTCTACACATCCCGATATATTCTAGGTGGGTATCCAGTCCCCCGATCTATTTGAGTTCAAAACAACATCTTAATCAACAGCAGACCCAAAACCAAGTCATCCCCCCCCTCCTCTCTCTCTCTCTCGCCCTCTCCTCTCAAAGGTTGGCCAGATCGCAGAGATTGTCACCGGCTCCCCCACCAGGCCTCTTGACCGCCGGGTAGGCAACACTGGTCAGCGTGGTGGTGGCCGTGTTGTGTCCCCCCCTGGAGGACAGCCCCATCGTGGTGACGGCCTCCATCGTTGGACCCAGGGGCACTGGCTCGAGGGCGTCCTTGTCGACGAGGGGGGCGCTGGGGCAGTCCTCGTGCTTGGAGTTGGCTGCCGCCGGGGCCAGCGGGAGGAACTGGCCGCGCAGGCCGAAGTAGAACATCTCATGGAGGACGCTGGTGACACTCCGCTGGACAGGGAGGGGAGGGGAGGGGAGGGGAGCGAATAAGGAGAGAGTTGTGCATCGTTGTCCGGTATGTGTGCGTGCAAAGATATGGGAGGCACGGATAAATGTGGTATTTTATATAAGCCTATCTATACTCATTTAAAGGTGGAGGGAGGTAGTTGGGGGGTCATGCAAGTGTCACTTAATCCGTGTCACATAAGTAAGAAAGTCTAATTTCTTAATTAGAAATCAAAAACAATATCCAAAGTTACTGGGAAATAATAGCACGACGAAATATCATAACTTTAAATAGTATAGTCAATTAGTTGCTAAAGAGTTCAATTATAAATATTTTAATTAATAATATACAATAATTCAATAATTTTCTATTCATACACTTATGTGCATTTTTGTAATAATATAATATATATGTATATAGATGTATACAAAATCGATATGGATATTTTTTGTTGAACGTTGTTAATATAGTGGAATAGTTTTGAGGGTGATAGAGTTAATAAATCAAATATTTAGAGTTTGAGGAGGTCGGGTAACTGGAGGTAACGGAGAGAACAGTAGAAGGAAAAACTAGACTCCAGACATGCCTACAGCTTCTCGATAGTCTGGGATTATTGGCTAAAGAGTGCAAGCAAATAGATTACTCTAAAAACTCGATTTTGAACACACATTCAAAACGTTGTGAAATTTTATTATTTTCAAGTGTAATGAATTATGTAGTGCTTCGAATTGATTGTTTACAGGTATACCTAAAATGTGGTTAAAATTTATCTATATGTTTTCAGACACTAATAATATGATAGAGACGTTAAGATATTTTAATCAAACATGGAACGTCAAATGACTAACTTTTAGTAAAATAGAAAAATAAATAATACAATTTAAGAAAAAACTCACTCTCGTAATACAACTTTATTCTGTAAAATGATATTAACAACTCTGTAATATGGAGTTTGTAAGTATATATTTGTGCCATTACTCAGAGTAATATATATTTTGTGCAAGGACAGTAGCATTCAATTTAATTAAAATGAGTTATATATATATATATATATATATATATTATGCCATTTATTATAAACACGTATAACAAATTTGGAGAAGCAGCTTTAGTAAATGTCAGCTTTTGCATATATATATATATTTAAAAATAAACTAGCTAAGTATGTACAACCTCAGTGCATTCTGTAGCCTGCTATTTACAAACGAGTTTAATCTAGTTGACTGTATTTCACTTATTATTACAGCTTATAAGCGTAATCGTTCTCAAAATCTGTGTAGCAATTTGTTTGGCTATATATCGTTTCTTGTTTTTCCCTAATCCGCATTTGGTAGAGAAATGATGCGATAAATTACGTATCCGATTTTCATATCGATTCACCATGGTTGTCGTATCGCTTCACCTTATCTTCAATGATTAGAGTTCACTAGCTAATAATATTATATACAATAAAAATAATGTATTCGTACAAACAGTCTGTCAGTCAAGTAATGGAGAGAGCAACGTTTGTACCCAGTAAGTGAGGAAGGCAAATTATTGTTAAGAGATAATTGTCACCGTTTCATGAATATTTTTTTGCTTTTCTATTCACTATTTAATGACAATTTTTTTTATTACCTATATTATTACATTACAATTACCTATACTTTAACAATAATGTTATTGTTTAACCCTCAGAGGCCTGTGGGGGGGTCCAATGGACCCTACACAGCTTTTGTTGTTTCTTAAAATTTACATAATTATTCAAGTAATTTTTAACCCATATGTAAATTCATTATTAGTAAGGACGTATTGATATGATCAAACTCTGATCAGATGACATATACGTATAATACGTAAATACGTACTTTGTAGTTTAGAAAAATATCTATATCGACATGTGTACTACACAGACCCCGAGAGTCCAGTGGACCCCCCCCCCCCCTCTCAGGTCTCAGAGGGTACGTTTTTTTCAAGAATACTTATATAGTATTCAAATATAGGTATAACTTTTTTACTATTGTTTGTACCATGCAGTATTCATATCTATGTATTTAGTATTAATGTTTAAATATATTTAGTACTTTTATAATTGTTTGTACCATCTACAATAGCTTACATTTTTCAGATTTGTAATATTTCTATTAAAATATAATTAATTCATGTTTTTAATAAAAACAGTGTTTTGCTTGGAAATGTTGATGTTTCGGGAAAAAAACTAATTAGTACATAGTTATATCATTATAAGCTAATATGTTAATAACATGAGAGCTAGTTATAATATGAAATGTCATAAAAATAATTTAAAATAGACATTATGCATTTTAAAATTGAATCTTATAGAAGGGGTCTGGTGAACCCCCCCACAGGTCTCTGAGGGTTAAATACTCAATCAAGACTTACATCGGCATAACCTAATTTTAACTACAACGACTTTAGACAAAATAAAATTTAGCTTTTTTGCTGTAAATAGCATAAAAGCTCAAATGAGATTATGTGAAACTAGAAGAGGTCATTTGTTTACCCCATTTGGTTTCACAATAGATTTGTTTCACATTAATATAGGCCTATACCTTCTGTGCCCGAGCTTCCCAGAAGGACTTCCAGATGAACTCTAGAAGAAGCAGAAGGATGCCCACAATGATACCGACAATGAGTACATAATAGAGACCACGTAATCTGTCCACAGGCAATGACTCCAGACCTTTATCCTGAAATGGATGGAGCATACAAAATATACTTTCAATCTGGCAGCAGATACATAAATCGGTATAATGCAATTATGCTAGTAAAAGAAGTTAAATTTGGTTCCATTTGAACTCCGTTATTTTATATAATTTTAAAAAGTATATAAAATGTGAATGGATGTAACATATTGGGCATATATGTATAGTGTCATTATTTTTGTAAGGTTTTCTGTTTTTCGAAATAATCTTTGACTTTCATCATTTGGAATTTGATTATAAAGTTATTAACAGTTAGAATTAATTCTAAAACAATTATAATTTTATGTATGGCTCAATTTGAGTATGTATGTTATATTAAATTACAAAAATAATACGTACCTATTTAATAAGTACTTTGAAAGTAGTAACCAAGGTAAGTAACTAAGAAACTTATATCATAAAACACATACTAAACACCAATCAAGACACATTATTAATATTGATTTTGTTTATTTATTGATTAATTTATTCATAAATATATATATATTTTTTAAACCGCCTCTTAAATTACAAAACATTTCAAACTGATAAATCAATTATTTGAACAAGGTTTTGTGACAGTTCCGCTGATACAAAACGAAATGTTGTTCTGTAACAATTCTGAAACAATTTATAGGTTGACAGATGTTATTAATAAAAATACTGTGACTACTGACTATACTACTGACTACTGACTACTGACTATACTACTGCTGACTACGTTCTTTAAATAATTGTGAAATAAATAATTACACGTAAGGGTGAAAAACGAGTATTTATTTTGTAATACAAATTGTAGCAAGGATGAATGGGTTACTATAAACAAATTAATTAAAAATATCAGGTAAAAATTTCGATAAAAAAATCGGGGTTCTATTTTGTCCGCCAACATGAATCACCTTGATTGACTCCTGTATTTTAGTCATGTAATATAATACGGAACAAGTGTACAAACAAGTCTTTATGAATGCGACTTTGAAACCTAACAAGTTTATATTGAACTAAAAATTGCTAGAATTTGTGTTTATATCAGAAGATGGCTCATTTTAAAGATTTATCTACGACCTATATAAATATATAGTATATATATAACGGAATATTGTCATAGATTAATTAAATTTATATATAATCAATATAGAAACATAGGTTATGATCTAGGTTTTAAAATTGGAACTTATATGTAGGCCGTATGTATATTATGTCCTTAAAATCTATTTTTCGCGTATTTTTGTGAGTTCCTGTGCCTCTAAAAGTAGAATATATATACAATTAATACGAATGCAATTTTCTATTAAAGTACCTTGTAATTGTTTTCTGATTGCCATATCGTATATATATAGGTTACTGGTTTATGTCGCAACAACATGACTTTATTCAAAGTTTCCTAAGAATAAGTTCTCAAATCCACTGCCGATTCTATTTTGTCATTTAACAATAGCAGATGCTTACTTATAACTATAAACGGTATGCTACAAATATTTAAATTACCATTATAAAAGATTTTCACCTTTTCTCTGTATGTAATATAGATCAATAATGCTGACACAATATAATAAACTGTTCTGCACCGAAAAAAGTAAACACATATCTCTCTTGTGTCTATAACATTGTTACACATACTATATTGTTCACAGGTAGGTAGAAAACATATAAAACAAATTAGGCATTGCACCACTGAATTTGTATTATTTGGTAGAAAATCAACTTATAGGTATTATTTATTTGTTGTAATATTATGAAGACAATTTTGCTAGAACCCGCATACAACTCTCCGAGATTATTTTACACAAATGTATCAAAAAATTGGAATGAAAATGATAATGTTGCCTTAGCTTACTAATGTAAAGCAGTCATATTTTGTTAGATGGAATTGTGTGTGTTGTCAGTTGTGTATATATATATATACTGAAATGTTCCAATAACAACTAGTTCTGGTGTAACTATAAGATGTAAATTCATGAATTAATGCAAATTTTTTAAATCGAGAAATGGAGTTTTTTTTACATCATTATTTATTCCACAAAGTGATTTAGTCGATTCATATGTATAAACATAATCATGTCTTGCAATGATAAAAGGTTGTTACAGATAATATTCGAAATGTCCACCATCATGACGAAGACACAAGTCTATTCGTTGTCTCACTGATCTACATACTTTTTGACAAAGTTCAATAATATCAGTCTCATTGATGCTTCGAGTATAATAGCTGTTTTTAATTGTGGTATGGTTCGAGGATTCTGTGCATAAACCGTATTCTTTATGAACTCCCATAAAAAGAAATCTGGTGTAGCAAGGTCGGAAGAGCGTGCCGCCCATTCGATTGGCCCGCGACAAATCTATCTACACTGCGGAAATGTCTCATCGAGCCAGGCTGGTACAATCCCCCCATAATGTGGGGTGGGACATATGTTATTTATCTATCATATCAGCTAATAAATGTTTATTTAAATTGTATAGAAATAATTAATCAATGAATCTGAAACGATTAAAATTGATCGATTTTAACATTCTGTGTTAATTTTCGAATACCCTATGTCGATATGAAAGTACTCCCATATTGAGAAAGTATTTTCAGAATGATTGATATAAATATATATAATACAGTGGTGAAAACAGGGAAATGTACGCAAGGGTGCTATTTTCAGGGATAAATTATTTCTCTAACAAAAAGGTCGTATTGAAAATGTTTCTTAAAGCCGATCAAATATGGCTAAACACGTGACAACGTAGTCGGTCCCTCGACGGGCCTCTATAGTGCATCTCTATAACAGCTATTGTTTAGGAAAACAATTAGTGTACATAAAGCAATGCATTAGGCAATGCTATTGGAACAAATGAGAGTCTGGTCGAGAGAAATCGTGCAACCGATAATTTTTTTGCTGACATTTATTTTACACATTTCCACCGGTTAGTTAGTGACTTTTGATCCACTGTTTTAGGCAGCCTCCATCAAGATATTCGTGTTCAAATAAAATGTTTCCCTTTGTCAGTTTTTTTTTAATGCTAATACTTCTCAACAGCGTCATGCGCAATTTGTTAATCTTATCGGTTTAACAATTGTGACAAGCAGAGTATCTGTGATATGCAGTGACAGAGTGACATCGTGTGACGTAACAGAGTAATTAATAGAGTGACAAAATACCAAACCGACAAGACACTTTTCATACGGTTAACGTGATTCGCATTAAGTAAAACGCATCTAGCATTTGAGTACAAGGCAAATGGTAAATTTAAATTAAATCTAATACATTTCATTATTTTATATAATCACCACTTAGGTAATCTCCGTTATAAAATGAGGAGAATTTCTGTAATGGTCAATCATCGCTATATGTATACTTTTATAGTAAGAGTAAGATTTTGTGCTGTTCACGCCAAAGAAGATATGCACAGCAGGTGCGTACACAGGGGGGGGGGTCGTTGGGTGCGGACGACCCCCCTTTTAAATAAAGTGCCTTTTTTAAAAGTGAATAAAAAAATTTAAATAAAGCATTTCTTTAAAAAATGCAAATCATTATCATGGATTTGTTTATCTATGGTCGTATCCAACATTTTATATGTAAATTCATCTTTGAAATTTGGTTTTTGATGATTAGTGTACATAAGTTTTAATCTGATTTTGCAGTTTCATTTGAGAATACGTTTTTAATTTATAATTTATTCTGTACATTATATTACATAACTATTCAGCTATGTACCTACCAATTTTAATGTAATATTACTAAGATTTATTTGAAAGTTTTCTGAAATCTTTTCGGTACAATATAATGTGTGGAATGAAATTGACTTTTCAATCTTATATAGCTTAGCTTAAAAAATGAAGTGCTTGGAAAGTTCTAATTACGCTGTTTTACACCTTTATAATAAGCTTTCTACTGCACTGTAGGGATTACTAATCCCAACATTTTTCGCCGCGGCGCAGCGTTTATAGGCTCGCTCGCCATGTGCCCCCGGTAGTATAAGTCCGACCCCCCTTTCCAAAATGTTGTGTGCGCCCCTGCACAGCAATATTTTCTCACCCGGACACTGGCGCTATTCAAGGTTGGACAGCTCCCCTTGGTCTCCCACCACTTGAATCGCAGGTTCTCGATCCTATTCTCGCTCTTCATCGCCTCGATGGCCTTGTTGATCTTGTCCGCGATCTCAAGACCCGGGCGGAAGGCGAGGGCGTACTGCTTGTTCCTGTTGAAGTCGGGTCCCACCTGAGGATGTATTGTGGGGTGTTTGTGGGCTGGTGAAATGAAAACTGTACCACGTTGTGTCCCGATTATAATCGATTAAATATCGATTTACATCGTGACAAGAAAGCACGAATCAGACACAAGGGGATTGATTACGCACGCACTTTCTATAGTAATATAGGAGAAAATAATGATGACGCTGATTTGGTACTTCTTTCGATGATTTGAGTAATTTTATTAATAATGTAAATATTTGTTATAAGACACGAAGCATGATTCTTCATCAATGAGTTTTATATGTTTATAATTGTTTGATTCATATCAACTATTAGATGTATTATACTGTCATTACTCAGTACCTTATCTTATCTTATTTTGTTTTGTAAATAAAATTATCAAATTAAGACATTTGACAATATTATAAGATTTATAAGCTTTGATATTTATCTTTTTATTTTCTTATTTCTTAATTTTGAAATTGTAGTCCAGAGAATTTTTTTTTTTGCAATTGCCATGTTCCTATAGTTACATTTAATTAAAAAACAATAGTTTATTAAAAGCACAAAAAGTTCCGTACACATATTACTTATTACGTCTGTAGATTTGTGAAACTTTTGATTCGTAACCAATGTTTTACGAATCATTCATAAAATAATTATTAGAACTATAAACAGTAGATATAACATCTTAATTAAATTTAACCATTTATTTAATTCCATTCACTAAATGATCGTTCACAATGAGAAAGTAAAAATGGTAGTGTTGATTAATACCCCATTGTTATACCCCTCATTGACTGTTCCCCCGTAATACTTGATACCTTGTATGTGGTACAGGGCGGCTTCTGGACAAAGTAATCGGCACTGGCCGACTCAAGAATGAAGGCGTAGTTGCCGTCCTCGACCACCCGGTCATAGCCACTCCTCACTGAGTCGACAAACACCGATTCGTCGCGTTCCATGTCGTACCACATTTGACTGAAAATGTTGTCTTTGGCCGTCTGTTCAAATGAAGAAGGGGGGACATGCGTAGGATTCATTAATATACGAAATACAATTAAAACGGTATATCATTTTCATTATTTGAATTTAAAACAATAGTCTCTTTTATGTAATTATTGTTAAGGCACGAAAAGTTATGTTTGGCTGAACATAATATGTGGCTGTGAATATTTGGGTGGGCGGGTGGGGAGAGGAGAGGTTATTCCTCATTGTCGATTGGGTGTCGCAGATGCTTAAAAAACAGACGGCATGCCTCCATAGAGAATAAAACATGTATAGTATTCATTATAGCAACATTCCATCCTCAAAGATCTCAGACAAAGCCGACGACATTAGCCAAGCAATTTTTCTTCGCTTATCCTCTTCCAAGCATGTTATCATAATCCAGCATTAATTGCCTTGCATCCTGCATTATACTCAACACTATAATAGACAAAGTAAGCGAAACCTCTATTTTTAATTATCAATTGGTAATATGTATAATATCAATCAATATGTATAATATCAATCAATATGACGTATAATATCAATCAATATGTATACTATCAATCAATGTGTATAATATCAATCAATATGTCTATCAATCAATGTGTATAATATCAATCAATATGTATAATATCAATCAATATGTATAATATCAATCAATATATACAATATAATATCAATTGTATAATGCGCTCTCCCGCATTCAAGTCACGGCAAAACAGCTATACTTTTCATCTCAAAAGACCGGTCTGAGGTCTATCAGAGGGTGGTCTTCCAAAACTGACTGCTCATCCACCACTAATCTAAACATCAACTTTTTCAGAACATATATACCTTGCCTTATAACCTTGATCCAAATTTGTGCCTTCAAATGGGTGTTCCAAATTATATCAGACGCCTTTTGCACTACAACGGTACTCATCAATGACACATAAAGTACATCATGCGGGGGTCCTCACAATGAGCATATCTTCACACTAATGTAAATGTGTTTGCTTAATACACAAACAGATAGAAAAAGCTAGAAAATCCTCCTTATTCATTATCGACCCAGCTCCAGGCAGTCAAGCGGTTAGAGAATATTTATAGTATACTGGGCACCTATAACAGAACAACACGCATGTGGCCCTTGGGTATTTTATGCATATTAATTTATTACAATCTGTACATTCAAACTGTACTCATAGTTACTACAATTAATCAATACTCCGATGATTCAAGCTATGAAAATGAAGAGGTTCTTTAGTCCTCTCAAGGGTTACGCGTGCTCTTATGTATGATCTGCTTCGGCTTTTAGATTTGATAGTCTACTTTATAAATCCACAGGTTTGATTTGCCATCTTATCACTCCAGGCCTGTTATTTAGTGCAAAACAGTTTTTGGCTAATATGTGTCAATTTTTTTGTTATAGCTATTACATGGTAAATTGAAATAGATTAAATTATGCATTGCAAAAATAATCAGTTTTAAAATAACACATTCCTATTGTTTGACCTTTTGTTGTTGATCCTTTGAATCATTTTGATATTATCTTAACATTTTATTGCGGTTGCTTTTATATGTTCAGTATTATTAATTTTGATGTTTTTGTGGTGCTGTTGAAGAATGGAATAGAATGTTATCATTTAGTTTCTTTTTAAAGCATCTTCTATATAAATCTTTCAAATGGTTTAATGTGTTTACGATTTTATAGATTTATTTGATAACTAAATTTAAATGGTATTATTTATATTTTATTTATCCGAATTGCGTTATGTTCTATTTTATAATAATACATTATTTTATAACTTATTTGTTATGTATTTCTTTTATTACATTTTGCAATTTTTATTTCTTCCGCTGTTTCTTTTCATTTGCATTTGTTTTCTTGCAGTTTGGTCGTATTAAATAGTATATTTCATTTCCGTTTCATTATTTGCTAATCTCACTCATATATGTATATAGTCTTAGTTGAATTTATATATTTTGTTTGAAATTTAACCAATTTCAACATACTACTTATCTGGATTTTTCACTTGTGATTGTTTCCGTAAAGTAGTATACTCTCTTCCAATCTATATTATGTATATATAACATTGATTAATTGATTGTTTGTCTGAATTATTGTACTTTTAAACAGGATTTACTTGCTCGCTTTTGTAGCTGACAAAGATTTCTTATAATCGACCTACATACTTTATTCAAATGTCACATCTAATGTATAGTTTTTTTTCATTTTGTCATAACATATTATATTAACTCGGGTGAGACTCAAGCTAAATAGTTATTTTACTCAAAAAGAAAAGAAAATATTTTTTCTCAAGCAACAGGGCAGATAGACAACGGTCGTGGAACGGGGGAAGGCGGGGTTGGGGGGATGCGGAGAATAATGGGGAAGTTAGTACCAAACCTGCCCAGGGGGGGGGGGGGAAAGTAGAGCGAAGCCCCCCCTTCGGTAGGAAAAAAATAAGAGGGAGGGGGAGGAAAAGGAAAAAAATAAGAGGAAGGGAGAGGCAGAGGGAGAGGAAAGAAATAAAAATATTATAGGGGAGTTAGGTAGGGGGAGAAACATGAGAAGTAGAGGGAGAAAAGAGGGGTGTTCAATTTGGAATTCTCCCCTTGAGAAGAACTGCTGGGCAGGTCTGGTTAGCACCCGTCGACTCACCCGGAACATGTTCCAAGTGGTGCTGTACCGGATGATTCCGTAGCGGACCCGCGACTGCCTGGCCAGGTCCGCATAGGATAGGATGGGTGCCGTCAGCTGACTGGCCACCAGATGCGCCGAAAGGTTGGCGATGTAGCTCGCGATCACCACGGTGACAAAGAACCACCAGAAGGCGGACACAAACCGCCCCGAGAGAGATCTGAAGGTTGAGAGGGAGATAACATAATCTTTCTTCTTGGATAGCATTCAGCAACGTAACATTATTTAAGTAATTAATATTATAAATCCACATATGTTTGTGCGTATATCAATTAAAAGAATGAGTTTGATATAGTCTAATAATGTTTAGGATATTGAGTTTCATAATTTTCCATTATGCTCCGTATTTTAAAAGTATAATTAAATTATTATTGTTATTTTATCTAAGACTCTTTTGCTTTAAATATCTCTGCACATTTATAAATTCTACGTTCATAGACAATAATATTTACTTCAAATTTATTGTGTTACTTCTTGACATTGTACTGCGCAAATCCTTATCACATGACGATGCCTATCTTCTACGCCACCGTAGAAGTAAAGGGTATCTAGAAATTCCACTGACCAGCCCTCGACTTTGCAGATGACATTGCACTCTGTTGTAAAAACACCGAAACTGCCCAAAGTCTTGAGATGGAAGCTAGTCGTGTCGGACTCGTCATAAATGCGCGAAAAACTTAAATTTTATACATTGGATTCTTAAATCCCCCACCCATATATCTTTCCTCTGGCGAAATATTACGTTCAGATGATTTAAGATATCTTGGATCTCTCGTGTTTGACCCAGATTTACTTCTTCGTGACCATCGAACTCTTACATGGAAAGCAGCGGTTTCTCTAAAACCCTTATTTTTCTCCAGTGCCTCAGACAACATAAAACTACGACTTTTCAAATGGACTGTTGAAATTCATCTACAAATGCGGAGTTAAGAGCATTCCGCGCCGATATGAGAAACTCGGAAAAACATCATTGATGCATCACATCGGAAACTCCTTCGTTATTCGCTCGGTATATGCAATACCCAGTCACAATCAATAACAGAGAACTTAAAACCCGAACACTCCTATAATTACTCCTTTATCTTCTGTTCTACGACATCAGCGACTTCGACTAATCGGCCAATCCCTTCGTGGACCTCAAAATAACCCCTCGCCTCAGTTCATAGAAATCTACCAGTGGAACTACGCCGTCGGGGTCTAGAAAACCGTGTCACATTGAGAGATTCCGTCATTGCCGACGTGAACTCCATTGGACTGAACTCTTTAAAAGACACCGCGTGACCAACACGTGAGGATTTTCCCAGACGTTGCATCCACGTGTAACCATGTGTACTATATATACCATACTACGTACTATACTTGAAATACGTGCATCCATGTACGACACATCGTCTTTTAATATTAATACACTTAATATTAACTATTATAAAGATCAGAATGGCTGATGTCTTCTTAATATTCAAGGTAAATCATCCAGATTGAAAGCATTCATTAAATGGCGAACTATGAAAATTGTTTTAATCAAACAGGGTACGCAAAAGTAGCTCTTTGTAGGAAAACATGTGGCTAATCTGACATTTACGTGAGCGATGCTGAACAGCTCTGTGGAATCACAATTTGTCGAAAAGAATCAATAAAACGGTATATATTTATACAGTTTTTTAATGCCAAGTTAGGTTTATTATGTATATAAATATAAAACAACAATAAAACATGTAAATATAGTCAGAAAACTAATTTTAAAATAAATTACAACAAGTACTTAGAAACGATACATATATCTATGTTCTTAGCACATAAATAATATTAATAATACAGATATATTTAAGGAAGATACCACTAACTATAGGAATAGAAGAAGCTACCAAATTCATATAAAAAACAATCAAACTTTATATCTATATAGCATAAGTAGAATGTACTTCAAACTGATATAAGAAAAATATATAATATTCTCAGAATTATTCAACATATAGAAAACCAAACATGTCTGAAGTTATCTGTTGCATGTTCAAAAGATTGATATTCTTAGGTATTGGTATCAGAGGTCAAGAACGAGTCGCGCCCCACACTCCAAAAACTGTTGACCCCGTACGTGCCGTGCCGCCCCTCCATATATCTATATTGTATATACAACAGCTCTTAAACCTTGAAGTTTCTTAAAGACTTTTTAATGTATATTATAACCATTATAGTTTACCTGCGAGTTTACCTGCGAGTTTACCTGCGAGTTTTTACTAATTGCCAAAGATATTTAACAATTCAAAAAGTTATTCTTATAGTTTAAGGCTAAATGTAATGATATTTGCTTTGCAACACTGTGGAGTGGACTAAACAATGTTATACTGGAAGCTGAAGATGATATGCTTTCAGTAGAACATAATTTATCAACACACCAATTCTTGTGCAATATACAATGTACAATTATTATATTTGGCATTGACTATATTAGTACCAATTTGTTAGTGTACCTATACAGTGCAGTTGTCTAATCGGATTGTCATAAAAGTGTGTAAATAGTGTGTGTAGATCAGAAGACATCAAATATTTATTAGATCCATTCAGTGTCCATCATGTATGTCGATTAACAATTAAGTATAAATATTTTCTGTTAAACAGCTTAAACATTAGGATTAAAGATTAGGGCTTTATACATAATATTAAGTATAGTATAGGTATAGTTGATACGCGGTGAGGATATTTAAATCAAGATTATTTAATAACGTTTATTGAAAACATCTTAAATTTAATCAAATATTATATATGACATATTTTAGTCACTGAAAAATAATTTACTAAGAATAAAGTCACATAAAAAAGAACGATGAAGAAAATGATTGACTATATTTTCCTATATTAAACCTTGCTGACTGAAACTTCTAGCTGAGAAAATATTCTTGACTTAAAAACATTATTTATAAAACTTTATTGACTTAACTTGAACAAATCACAAGAAACACGCATTTCATTAAAAATGCACTTCCGTGCAATATAGAGAAACGTTGTATAAATGTGCCGTATATACATTGTATACTATATTATACAAATGAGGTATAAACGACACATTTGATGATGAACAGAACATCGAAAAAATGGCAGACTATATTACAACTGGTTTGATATGATGTTGATATTCAACTCTAATTTTTAAGCTCGATTTTATAATAGTGTTAGTTCGTTTTTTTATTTAAAAAATAGCCTTTATATTGTTGACACTTTAACATATCGATATAGTGAATTTTAAAAACCTTCAAAATTATATAAAATTTATCTGGTAAACATTTATCACAAGTTACATTTGATTATGGATAGAATGTAATCAACCGTTTAAATAGTCTTCAGTTTAACTATGTATAATATGTATGTTATTATATTCAAAATTATATAAAATATAAATAATGTAAGATTATAATGATTAGAATAGGTCTTTTAGATTAGTACTGCAGATTAATTAATTGGGCCACATACAAAATAGCCTGTTAAACTATAGCCATAAATGATTACTTAAAAAATTCAACATTATATCATTACTATATTATCTAAGTAGTAAAACTGTATTTAAATAATTTTCACAGCTTTTCAAATATTATTCTTTAAAATGTTAATTTGTATTTATATACAAAGATACCGGAAGTGTCGAATCGTTTCCTTAATATAATTTTCCCTTTATCAACATTATTCAATTATTTAAACAATTAATAAACAGTGACAGGTGGTGATACATCATAAAGAATAACTGAGCAGGCAGAGTGGTATGCGCACATTTACCAAATAATCAGTCACCAGCGTGAACTCGACTCTGCTCTGCTTGTGCCTGAGACTCAAGACTCAGCTGACACATCGCACTATACACTATTCTTGAGATCAGTTTACCTAAACGTATGTTTGCACTATACATTGTGCCAATCCATGTATTATATTCTCTGTGTTCTATTCGATCTCTGTATCGATAAGATTTGTGCACATACGGTAATTTGGATACATTCTGTGGGGGGTGGGTGATCGAAGCGCCAGACAACAACGTAACACAGAATAACTAAAAGGATTTGTTTAGTTAACAATATTATGAAGATCTTTACTGTACTGGTAATCATCGGGATTTGTGTTTTAACAGCCAAGAGAATATCCGGAAGGACTCAGGCTGATGTATATATTCAGAAAAATATGAATAAGGCTGCCGATCTCGTCAATGAGGTTTGTATTCTCTTTAATATGACGAAAAATGCCGCCGGCGTCGGACCCTTTTCCTGGGGGTTGGCCTACAATTCAGCCCTACTTCTGAGCAAGGCCAACCTTCTGTTTGATGTTGGGACTTACATAACAGAAAACTTATTACAAACAAGTCAGTATAAACAACTAGTCGATGTCCTTCGACACTACAACAATCTATTCGATCCCGTCCAGATAAGAGACTACCGATTTTCAACAGAAATCGAGAACAGTAATCAGGAGATCGTGGCCAGCTATGTGACCAGTGCCATGGATATTAAAAGCTGTCTTCAGGGGGCCCTGATGACTTCGCTGGTCGAGATTGGCGACATGGGACTTCCACCTAAAAAGAGACGGTTTCTGAGTACGCTTGACAACCTGCTGTCAATCAAAGTGCCACTGACGATGTTTCTCGATTCACTTCTTGGCAACGACAACGTTAACAATTCTGGCCTCCTGAACCACTGGATTTTTACAGATGACGACGAGTGCGTTCAAACTAGGAACCTATTCACAAATATTCACTGGTTCAGTCTGACTGGCGTCATTATCGAGGAGTTCTATATCAGCATTAAGAATCCCAATGTTCCAATTCATCTACGCAAGGAATTGGGTGGCAAGGCGAGAACGCCACGTGTTAAACAACTAAATCACCGCCTAGCCCAGATCTACGCCCAATGTTGGCAGAATGATGCAGATCAAAAGGATGAAACGATATTTCAGTATATGAGGATTAGAAATTCTGCAAGTGTCAACTATATCGGTGTCTCGGGATATGTTAGAAATATTGCAACTGTGTTCTTAGTGGTGTGTAGCAGAGTGGCTCTGTAATTGACACCAAATCTAAAGAGTGGAATAAAATAATATGTCTATGTCATTTTATTGAAGTGTTATTCGGAAGAATATTTTACATTATTAATAAGATTGCTTCTTGTAAAAAATATTGTATTCATTTAATCTGTGCAAGTATTTCTATATATTTGTTTATTGACATAATTGTTTTAAATTCCCCCTCACAAATCCATACTGTACACACACAACATACAATATATATACATTCATATATTTTGAAATATTTATATCTTTCAAATGGTCACATAAGTATCCTGTTTTATTCAATATTTAAACAATTGATTGTTAAATTTATTATGTGATTTTCATTTGGAATTATTTAATTTTACACAATCTATATGGTGTAGAATATAAATCAAATTTAATGTTTAATATATAAAAGAAAGTTTTAGTCAGGTTATAATTTAAACCCAAAGGAATAAAAGCTTAATTTCGAAGGTTTGCAATAATATATTCCAACAAAAAATTGTAATTTAAAGGACGTAAGGTATAAGACAAAGTTTTTTATTTAATTTTATATTTATTTGTAAATAGTGAAAGTGTAATTATTTACTTAAACTATACTGAGCATTTCTTGTTTAATAATATATAATTAATATCCACAAATTATAAAATACTAAATTCATATGATATAGTACTAAAAAAAGTGTTATCAATTAAATATATTTAGCTAAGAATCATTTGCTTTGTATATTTCATAATTATTTTAAATGTATGCGTATATCGACCCTTTAAAATCACCCTCATTTAATTGTCTACTTTGAATATTTAACGTCCTTTAAATTTTTAATGTTGTTTATCTTAGCCACTTTTGACTGATGACCTTGAAAATAGTTTAAATTGCCTCTGATTTATGCTCCAGATTAAAGTCGCAACCTTTTAGTCGGTCGTGTATAGGTAGAGTCAAATTTATTTTTGCAATTATTATATACTTTAAATTTATTTATAGTTTAAACAGAATATGAACATACACCTGCTCTTTCTGATGGAGTTACTTTTTATCTAATTTGTTTTCATTTTTATAGTTTGGTAATATAGTTTGGCATAAACTGTCTATTTATATTAGTAATTATAGCAGAATATAATGTGATATGTAGGCCTACCCTTCTTATACTAATAGGTAAACGTGTTTAATATATTTACACATATTTTTAATAATATATATAGTATACCTTATATCATATTGTATTTTATTCATCTTTTCCAACACAAAAATCTTTTTTACAATTATAACAGTTGTATTATCCTAATTAGAAAATTGTGCTAATGAAAATAAATAATTATTTTAAAATTATTTTCGGTTAATAATATGTTTATGTAAATGACCATAAAAGTATATATACTTACAGTACAAACATTTAATATAAAAAAAGTAAACTATAAATATAGAATAAATATAAACGGAATATAATAAAAGGTTAAATAAAAATATAAACATTAATTTGTTTCGAATTTCATGTAAATATGATTTTTAACTTTTCTATATAAAATAGAAAAATAGAGAAAAAAATAGAAAAATATTCCATTAATTTAAAGTGTAATAAAAATGTTTACAAAATAAGAAAAGGATATAAATAAACCTTTGTGTAAATGTGTAATTCTTTGAACTAATTTTTTATATCAGAACGATTTTTATAATTTCAAAATAACATATCTGTGAAATACTACAACAAACTAAACAAACAATTATTGCATAGTAAAGTATTTACAATATATGTTCTTAAAAAAGAGGTTTTGTGGTTTCAATTTATTTTTTACTATATGTAATTTAAAAAATTAAGAATAAGTTGATTTCACGCTATTGTTTAGAGTGATAAACTCAATAATAAAGCAAAAAATAACGGGAATTCTAAAGGACAGAAAAGCCCAAAGCGGCTAATCTGCTAATGAGAAGCGATGACTCAACTTCCCCACATTTGATCTAATAAACCCTTCCTATATGGATCTGCTGTGGCACCTATAAATGTTGGCGGAAACGAATTGGACACAAATTCCATTAATTATTTCATTTACTATAATATCTTACTTTATCATTTTCTTTCTCTATATAATTCGATATTATCCATAAAAACTCCTATCTTTTCGATTACAAAAATTTCGATAACAAAAAAGCCCACTTCAAAATCATTACAGATAAAAACTAACCCAACTAACCAGTTTGAAGATAAATAAATGTTTTCAAAAAATAAAATATGTATTCAATAATCATTTAATTGTCAGAGTAATTGGGAAAGTTATGAAGAAGCAAAAAATGACCAACTCGTAAAAGTTAGTAGAATTACTTCCAAATACCGAATTGTATACTTCACGAAGTTTATAAATAATTAACGTCAGACTGTATTCCAACGATATTCTGTTACATATACACACGGGGCTATTATTCTCCCTTGTGTACCCCAAAACAACTCATTATCTATGCCATATATTTCATACTTATTGTATAATACTTAATATACTTATCATTTTGTTGAAAAAGTTAGTGTCAATGTATTTTTTATGTTTCAAGATTAGGGACCTGCGCTAATCAAATTGATTGAATTATTTAAGTACATTCAACTATTGGTCTTGCCTCGGGGACTGTCTTCACTTTAAAGATATATTGGATAAGTAAAAAATTAGAATGATTTAAAATAATTAATGTAAGGTTCACTAATTATTAGAATAGCACTTTTAGTCAATACAAATTTCATGATGGCCAATTTATTTGTTCATAAACAAAATAGTCTTTTACAATAACATCATCAATGAATTATTCAATTATTAAAAATGAAAACATTCAAACAAAGGCAAATTAACATTCAGATAACGTTCCAGGACAACTGTATCTTTTTCCATCCAAATTTACTTATGTCATAAATAATATTATTTCAACAGCTAAACATTATTTAAGTCAACTATTTCTATATCGAGATAAATTATGAATAGGCAAGAATCTATTTAAAAATCTATTTATTCAAAAAGTGGAAATCTATTGCTTTAAAAAATATAAAAATTGCACACGTGAATATATTAAATAATAGGTTTCATCAGGTTGCCTATTATGTACACTGTATATACCTGAAACGCACAGATTAAACTATAACATTTGGGGTGCGGCTTATACACGGTGGCGGCTTATACACGAGTATTTACGGTAATTATTATATGTTATATTCGCGTGATGGTTTGTTTACACCTCTTGCCCCCTCTAATGGGATACAAGCGGGCGCGCGATTCCTCACCGCGGGGTCCTGTCTCCACCCTGCTGCATCAGAGTGCACACGCTGAACCAGAAACTGTTAGCCAGACTAAAACTCTCTGAGATCCTGGCGTCCCTGTGCGGCTCACTGCAGCCGCCGCCGCGCTGGTGCGAGTTGACGGACCACTCATAGGGGCTGAACCGGCTCACGAGGAAGAGGACCAGGGAGACCACGATCAGGGCGACCAGTACACTGATCCAGAGCGGGAGGGCGAGGGGGGCCATAAAGCTCATTAGGGTGTTGGCCGTGAGGGTGCGGCGCATGAGCAGACTGAGGCCCACCTCCATGTAGGGGGTGGAGAAGGTGACCGCCTCTTTGCGCTGGTCGGAGACTTGCAGTGAGGCCAGAGCGATGTCGGACTCCTGTGCGGAGGTGAAGGTGGGTGAGATCGGGTATGCTCGATATAGGGGGGGTTTAAGTAGACTTGATATTGTTTATTATTAAGTAAGCCGTGTTTGCTTGGACTTGTTGAAAATATTTAATATATATTTATTTATTTAAAAAATTGAAAAACTTAATAATATATCTATAAAGAACGTTTTACGCGGATTAGAAACGGAGTAATTAATAGCCGCAAATAAAATTAGCAACTTAAATACTTATGATTCTAAATGTTGTAAAGGTGTTGTCAATTTATGTACGATGTCACCGACGACGAATTCCCTATCATATTATTATTCAAATAACATTATTGAAAAATAACAACTATATTTATCCCACGTTCAACATTTTTTAAGAAATACGTTATGTTCAAGTTAAACTATAGGGTACTAGCGACAAAAGATAATATCGGGTTCATTACATTATCCTCCATTGAGGATAGCTGTGGCCGAGTTATTAACGTCTCTATATTCTATCCACAAGGGAGTAAGTTTCATTCTCGGTACATCTTTAATAAATGTATAACATTGCTAGATTAGCTTATTAGCATTCATGCATTCATTTATTCATTTATGTATGATTTTCCAATGCCATGATCAAAATCAAATGTTAGAGTTGTACTGTAGGTATATAGTACTAAGTAATGAATATAATAAAATAATAAATGAATGAAATAGTAAAATAGTTTTTTTTAAATTTTACACTGTTTCCCAATATAAATGTAGTGATGCACGTATATATATTTTAATAGATATGTAAAAGTTTTCTGGAAAATTAAAAAATCTATATATTTTGTGATGAATGCTTTTTGTTGGCCTATAGGAAGGAATTAAATATACCGGATGGCTTAAAAGAGAATTTTATTTCGTCAAATTTTCACTGCACTGTAGCCTGATCACGACAATTATAAAGGTAAAATGAACAAGTAAGCAATATATAAAGCATGTTATGTAATAATGTGGAATGTAAGAGTCTGAGAAATAAACAGAGAATACAATATAATATATCGATCCAAAAGGGTATTCACAGCTAATTTTATTCAGTGAAATGGGTGCAAAACTTTAAGGATAAAAGTACAAAGAATAAGAATTAGATAAGAACATCATCGATACCATAAGTGTTCAGTGCGGTTGTTGAGGTTAGGATTAGAGGATAGGACGTGAATTGATTCTTTGATTAGACAGTCCAGTTGATTCTGAACACTGTCGATAATCTCGAAGTTAGGAGAAGATTGGGGCACCCTCTTTTATGTTTAGAGAAGGCGTTGTTGATATAGGAAACTGCATTGTTGATGGCCCGAATATGTTCTCTAGTATGGTCGTGAAAAGCAAATTATCCATCAAAACCATTTACAAGCCTACGAACAAACTCAAAGACCTACTCAACAAGAAAACCAACGATCCCGCCATCTGCTCCCGCACTAGTTGTGAACATTCAAAGAATTGTCTAAGGAAAACTGTAGTTTAGCGAGGAAAATATTCAGGCCATATTCGGGCCATCAACAATGCAGCCTCCTATACCAACAACGCCTTCTCTAAACATAAAAGAATGTGCCCCAATCTTCTCCTAACTTCGAGATTATCGATAGTGCTCACAATCAACTGGACTGTATAATCAAATAATCAATTCACATCCGATCGTCTAATCCTACCCTCAACAGCCACACTGAACGCTCTGGTATCGATGATGTTCCTATCTAATTCTTATTATTTGTACTTTTATCCTTAAAGTTTTGCACTCATTTCATCGCATACATTTTTTTGTGAATACCCTTTTGGATCGATATATTATATTGTATTCTCTGTATATGTCTCTGACGCAATCCTTTTACATTCCACATTATTACATAACATGCTTTATATATTGCTTACTTGTTTATTTTACCCTTATAATTGTCGTGATCAGGCTGCAGTGCAGTGAAAATTTGACGAAATAAAATTCACTTTCAAGCCATCATCCGGTCTGTTTAATTCCTTCCTAAATGTTCATATTGTTAATGTGTGATTTTCAATATCTTTAATAATTTAGATTTGGCGTATTGAGCGATTGTTAAACACATTATGCGCTAATGAAAAAATTACACTAAAAATATCATTAGTTAAATAATTAATAATGTGCCTAAAAGAATATTAAACTGATTTTATTGAATTTGTGAAATACATTTATATAAAATAATAATTTATTCAAATAAATAATGCAAAAAGCGTTTGTTTCACAAATACATAGTATAAAAAACATAACATTTTAAATACTCCAAAATACTTAAAAATAATCATAAGAAATATTTAAAATTCTCAAATTATGAGATATCAAAATTTGTTATCTATAATGTTGAAACTGATGACGTTTAGCCGGTGAGTCCGTTAAAATCCACCGAGGAATAATTGTACAATCTAATAATGACCTCTGATATTTCTCATCCCCGCTTTATACTTTAGTAAGTAACCTTTCCTATCCTTGTGTACTATTTCATAACATTAATAGTTTATCATCAAAATTTATCGAACTCTTTCACATTGTTACAAATGAATAATTCTTGGTGGTCTATAATTAATCTTCAAGAAACGAAACTTAACAATTCTGTCAATGATAATACCATATTATTAGACAATTTCCACATTTATAGACTCGACAGAAATATAGAAAATTTCTCTGAAAACGGTGGTGGAGGATTAATCTATTATGTGAGTAAATCTTGGTCATTTAATAAACCGAAGATCCTAAACACAGTATCTACTCCAGACACTGAAATTTTAACTATTTGTATTAAACCTAAATTCCTACCTAATGTATATACAATGTAAATGTATTATTAACATGAATGCTTACTTAAGACCTCAAAGGAATAAAACTCAAAGTAAAACATATATTAGGAATGAACTTATATCTACTCAAAAATGATATCCAATGCTTTTATTATACTCCGCGGTAATATAAATGCGAATCTTTAAACCTGCAGTTAATTTTTCTTTATGAAACCTAGTCACTTCCCTAACTTACTATCCTAACAAGTCCTGCTTAGCTGTGGCCTATACGTAACAAATGAAAAGTCTATAAGTGTGAAGAAGTTTTGTCTTATTGGCAATATTTCTACAAACTATAATGTGAGCCTTCTAATCCCTACAAAACTAGGTGAGAATAAAATATGCAAGAAAGCAAAACTTGATTTGTGTACAAAGAAAGACTCCTTAAGAAACGCGCCAAATTGCACTGACTGGTCTGTTTTTCAAAATGAAGATATTGATGAATTGACCGATACTTGCGATAGCTAAATAGAATATTTAATACAATCTAATTCTGAAAAGAAAAATTCATCTTATATAAATTTTTCAGAGATTAAAACCTTGTAAAGAACTCAGTAACATGTTTTGGGAAAAACGACTTGTAATTAAAAATAATAATAAGCATACTAGAAATCAAATACAAAGAACAATAACGAAGCATATTAGAAATATCAGACAAGACTGGCTACAAAATACGAGCTCAAGTGAAATATCTAGAAGACTTCTGAGAG
Source organism: Coelogynopora nodosa (assembly GCA_034780555.1). Lineage (NCBI taxonomy): Eukaryota > Metazoa > Platyhelminthes > Proseriata > Coelogynoporidae > Coelogynopora > Coelogynopora nodosa. The sequence goes on along the minus strand of JAUZND010000787.1, from coordinate 8,496 downwards.
GTGACCATAATACTTGCCTACCCAATGAAGATGAAGCTAGTGAACTTAATCATTTCTTCAGAAGATTCAATAAAGACCAATATAAAACGAAACCATTGATAATGACGCTGAGTTATTGCAAAATGAAACCATAGAAATCGAACAACTTGAATTTGAAAATATATTCAAACAGGTTAAAGTAAACACTTCAAGTGGTCCAAGTAAAAATTTCAGCATGTATTTTCAAAGAATACTCAACAGAGCTATAAGTAAACCATATACCTTAATATATACCAAAAGTATAAACAGAAAATCTTACCCAAAACCATGGAAAACTGCTTTAGTCAGTGCATGTCCTAAAACCAAGGAAGTTTTATTCATAAATCCAAAATCTTTTCACCCTATTGCCATTACACCTATTCAAGTAAGATCACCAGACAAAGTTTATCTAAAAAAGTATTCAGATTCTCCTAGAAAAATAAGAAGATTTACGTCAATTTGTATATAAAAACAATTACAGTACTATTGATGTTTTAGTTTGAACAATGAACTTTATTTACAGTACTCTTGACAATAATACCGGTTCAATAATTAAGGCTATATTTCTTGATTACTCATCAGCTTTTAATACTGTACTTTAAAATCAACTTATAAATGAAGTAAGCAAATGTACACCTCATTACTATATGGATAAAGTCCTATATGAATGGTTGGTCACAGTCAGTTAAATGTAAAAACAACAAGTCTTCTACGCCTATTCAAGCGAAAGTTGGTATACCCACAAGGAGTGATAATACCCTAAAATACCCTAAGTGCGAAATTATTTACATATGTTACAAATGAAGAAGAATAATGAAAAACTAAATTTTAATTAAAAATAAAGGTAACATTATTAAATGTTCATATGATACAAGAATTCTCTATGAAATAAGAAAAGGCACTGAACGTAATGATCAACAAAACTATCTATCACGTGTTATATCCGTAGCTGAAATCTCAAAAAGAAAAAATCTGAAACTCAATCAAAATGAAATGTGAAGAGATCATTTTCAAACACAAAAACTGTAATAAAACAGCTGTTCTTTCTACAATTACTGAAAATGTCTTTATCAAGGATAAAAATTCTCTTAAAGTAAATAAAGTAAAATATCTTGGCATTATAATCTCCGATGCCTTAAAATGGACAAAACATATAAATTCTGTTGTTATTAAAGTTAACTTTATTATGAAATGTCTCTCAAAAATTCTTCCATATATTAACCATAAAACTAAATTGAATATCTTCAATTCTGTAGTTGTGCCAAATATAATATATGCTTGCGAAGTATGGCGTTGTGGTCTTTTGATGAAGCATAATAAAAAACTGAGGAAACCAATTAATTTCTTCGCAAAGGTCAATAGACAAAAAAAAACTACGCCAGATCGTAAACTTACTACAAAAACAGATTTTAAAAATTCATTTATAAAATTATTATCAATAAAGATCATTCTCTAAAAGATCATTAAATTTGAAAACACAGCAAATAATCACTATAGTACCTACACGAAGGGGTGGACAGACCGAAATTTTCCGCCGAACATTGTCCTACAGACAATCTTTCCTTCCAGCTGCTAAATCCTTCTTATGTAATAACAAGCTTTAAGACCTATGTTAAGTTTACTATTTAACCTTCTTTTTTATATTATACTCTTGTCATCAAAAATCTGTTACCTGTCACTTTGTCACTTTATTTAGTATTTCTCCTGCAATATATATATATATATATATATATATATACAATATATTACCTTAACTTTTATCAATTACAATAAAATATATATGCATTTTCTATATTGTGTACCTATAGGTACCTTTGTACCCTCGTAAAAGTACTTAGTTATTATATGTTCTTTTTTAGAAATTTGTACTTTTACTGGAAATAAAGCCATTTCTTTATTTATTATTATTAATGTTAAATACTATTCTGAGTAGTATAATAAATAATAATTATTTATTAACACAATTACGTCTCCAGGAATGGTATAGTGCAACATATCGAGTTAAAATGACATCACGAAATAATTAAATTACGTAATTTTAATCGAATAATCACAATTAAAATTATTAAAGCGACAACTAAAATGATATTACTATTAATTTCACTTATTTTGAACACTGAAAATGTTTTACAGTTTCAAATTGTTTATTATATGTTGAAAAATGCCATAGTTGTATCTTATATATACAATATATAAGCTTGCTATACTAATAAAATAACTTCACTTATCTCCTTAATTTCACAACGCAAATATTAGTATTTTTAATTTTTTCAGAGAACTATTGAAATAAAACAAAACATATGTAGGTTGATAAATAAAAAGTTTCCAAAATTGTATTAATGTACTCTTGATGGTAAAAATACTGTATAAGGATACAAGTTCTGTATCGCAACTTTTAATATTTTTAATATTAACCCATACCGTCAAAAGATGTGTAGAAACTTATGACAATCATGTTTCAATTAAAATAAAACAATGTTAGATTAGTAACATGTTTGAAAAAAACAAGTAAAGTATAAAGTGCCAAATTACTATAACACACACACACATAACACACACACATAACTGTAAATTGTAAATATAATGTGCTATAGAAGGTGTTGAAGAATATATTATCTGATTTGAAATAATTTAGTGTAAAATATAGGAATTGTTATTGACATAAATAACCATATTGTATAGTATAAAGAACTTAAACTTAATCCACACAAAAGTATAAATTTATTTAAAAAAACCAAGCTCACTCAAATCAAATATATATCCCAATTTAACTTAATCAGAAAACAAGTACAATGTACAGTATAAGCGTGCAGTTTCTCGTATGTTACACGTTAACGTAATGACATTTGTACGAACCACACAAACAGAAATTTACATTTATTTAGTTTACCATTACGTAGATCATAAAAACAACATTTATGACATAAAATTTACAGATGTCTTACATACACTTACAGGCCTTACATATACTTACATGTCTCACATATATTTACATGTCTTACATACACTTACATGTCTTAGATACACTTACATTTCGAACCAGTTCACCAATCATTCCCACCCAGGTCCCATTCTTGACTGAACCCCACTTGGAGTCGTGCACAAGCTTAATGCTGTAACTGAACCGTGCTCGCTTCGAGATGTCTTCCATCATGTCGATCAGGAAACCCGCAAAAGAAACGATTTCGTTATTCTCATTTCTTGTGGCGATTATGTAAGGCGAACTCTGTTGGAAAATGATTAATATAGAAGGAATACAGTGTGTAAAAGGTAATGACAATATCACTTTTTCTTTATTATATCAAATAACGCTAATTCGTATTTGTGGTTATTACTCAACAAAGCTGAACACTTTGCATTTGTTTTAAATATTACGTGTTGTGCTGGTCGATATTGATGCAGTTTTCGGACAGTCAAACTCTCAAGTGACCAAGTGAGCCACAAAAAAATTATAGTATAATATATAATTCAGGGAAATCTGTAGTAGTCTACTAATTTTACCGGATTTTCTGTGCTAGATATTTCAAGTAATTTCGGAAACTGTACTGCAATTTCAAATTGCTAACTCTGCTAAGCGGACTTCTAAAAGTATACAGTTCCAAGAATGACGCAGATATTACCACATGTTTACGCATGGTTATTGCATTGAAATTATTTTGTTACAATTTACCGAATTTCTTATTGTAACACTTTACCTAATTTCTTAGTTTTACAATTTACCGAATTTATTATTGTTACACTTTACCGAATTTCTTATTGACAATTATATTTTGTAACTGTAACACATGACTTCGGTTGCTCTTCATTGTTTTAGCGTACTTATTTCTTTCTAGGATAAATTCTCTGTGTGTATGGCGAAGAATTATGTTTTACTACTGTCAAGAAATAATGATTTTTCTAGGAAGATGTCGGTGTGTAAAATATGACATTCAAGTTGACTATAAAGTCAGACATTGAAAAAATACTTAATTAATTATTTTTGATTGACGTTGACATTGATAGGACATTCATTACCACTACTGCTAATTAATTTCTTTTAACCCATGTTATTCGTACAGTTATTAAAATATATTAGAATTTCTTAATAACTTAATGAAGCACACCCAATTAGCTTAGTTTAAGCTTGGTTTTAGTTTGCGGTCTTAGTCTTATAAGTTCTAAATCCGTGTTAAAACCAAAGATAAACATGACTTATTAAGAAAGACCATCTTAAAACCTTTTGAAAAAAAACTTTCAGAAAGTTTTAACGCATTCTTAAAACGTTCTGTTGTTTTAGGACCTCCCTAAAACTTTCAAAAGTTTTATTAATTAACTTTTACTATTATTTTATACGGCAGCTAAGATGAAGCACTAAGGTTAAAATTAATTTATGTTTGATTAATTTAATATTATTGAATAAATACAATTGATTTTATAATACAGCATCCATAATAACTATTGTTTAATGTTTTCGTGTATAATTTATAATACGCTAGTAATATAAATTTGCATTCATTTATAGTGTTTAAAAATTGTAAGTCGTCTTTTTTGCACCTAATTTACTCAAGTCTGTCGCAGGTTTATCTTAGTTTGCTGTAAAATGCTGTATACATTGCTCAAGCTGTTAATGCTCAAATAATTAATTGAAAACACCACCATCATATTAAAAAGACGCGTTCTATAACTTTGGAACCAATAGAAAGAAGATTGAGAGTTTACTTTCTGTGTTTTTCAGGTAAGCTTGAATGGGTGGGGTTTTTTTGTAAAATAAAAATTAGTAAACGCTGTTTTTTCATAAAAAGCAAATGTGCATGTGTTAGATTTTGTATAAATTAAAAAAAAAGTTTAGTTAGCAACTAAATAATTTAACACATTAAAGGATTGCTTCGTTATACAATTAAAACGTTTATTAAGAGACATAATAATTAACTTAAAGTTGAAAAATATGAAGTAGTATAATGTAAAATATCGCCAAAATATTACATATATAAACGTTCTCTAGAACGTTTCAGAAAAGTTTTAAGACCGTGATAAAGCTTCGCAACGTTTTAACTCGTTGGTTTTGAGACTAAGGCTAAGCACCGCGCGATAAATCCAAAATTAACTTCACATATTGTAACATTCATTTTCGCTTATTAGTCTTTGCTTTCCAGTCCATTACAAACAGTAATAACTAAATTGTTTAATGTGTGTTATCGAGTAGATTGGACGACAAAGTCTGTGTTTAATGAGCACAAATATTGTACTATATATTTTCCATGCTATTATTCTTTTCCTCTTTTCCTCTCTTCGTGCTTCCCTAATCGAATACTACCTTCAGCACAAAATGTTTAAACTATACAAGCAAACATTCCTAATTCTGAACCTTGCAGTACATTATACAGTAAAATGGGTTTGCTTAGTGTGAAGACTTAGATGCTTGAGTGAAAAACACATGTTAATGTTTTTTTACCATGCATATTATATAGCGGAGGATTATATAGACATATATAAGGAGACCCCCAATTTCCTGTTTGACAACATAGTTTATGTAGAATGAAGAATAAATGGTCTAGACCAGTAAAATGTGATATTCTGTACAGTACATATGAGAATAATATATTTATAACGAGAAAATTCCACGATACTACTTGGTACTTGTAATCCTATATATAATGGTTTTTAAGCAGATGTTTCAGTGACCTAACTTTATATAATCGGTGGAATAAGCTTTTCAGGTTATAAAGATGTTAACTAATATTTAAATTAGTTAACTGTGATGCTAATTCAGTGCAACATGTTACACATTAATATTCAAGTATCTATAAAACTATAACCAAGTTGTTAGCTATACGCACGGCTAAGTAATGCGAAATTACGTCAAATATATATTGCTGTTTTCTTAATCACACAAAATATAATAAGACTATATTTAGAATAATTTGTAATAAATAAAAATATAATTTTAGGATAAAAGATAAGTTTTAAATAAGTACTGTATTAGAAATTCAGTTTGGAAAGCAGTGAATAAATTTCGTTCTATATAGAGAGTTCCATAAATACATGAAGAAAAACAACGGTCCATGAATGTACATCATAGACTTGTACAATCTTTTTATTTATTTTGATAATTATTTAAATTGTCTTAGTAAATTTTAAAATCATTTTAACATATTGCTCGTTACATTCTTCTCAAATAACACCAATATAACACCAACATATAATAGAATTAATTTAATGTTAGAACCTATATAATAGCATGAAAATTATGTTTCACGTGTATCATTAGTCTAAATGCCTATGCCCACTGAGCGCGACGCGATGTGCAGTAAGTATCCGCTGAGCGAAATCAATATTTCAATACAAACACTATATAGCTGATGAGCTATTTTTCATACACACATGTTCCTGCATACAAATGGGGAAGAGTGAGAGAGGACACCATAACTACCGAGCATACCTTAATCATGCGATACCCACCTCAATGGTGGTGATGACAATGTCACCGCGTTTCCTCAAAATCTCCTCATTCACTATCGCGGGCCGAGTCCTGGTTATGGAAAGTTCCTTCGTCTTTGAAGTCCAATTACCAAGCTGTGTAAATTTAAAAAATAATGTATAATTTTGTGTGTCAAAATATGTGATGTGAAAATTGACGATAATTTTTGACGATTGATGATAATTTTGACCCCCAATACATATGAATGAAATGTTTTTAATAGTTAGAGGGAGGTGGGGGGTGTATGAGTGCCGTGGGTCGCACAAGTATGGACAACTAACTGTATAAACTTTATTTGGTTTACGTATTTTTTTAAATCTATTCTCACAGAAGATGTTTTAATTTTATTTTTATAAAAAAAATTAATTAAGTAATTTTTTTGTAAAATATATTATTTCATAATTGTACTGCTTTTCATATAATAGTTTGCTTTTTATAATATTATTTTTCATGAAAAAGTAATTGAAAGCTAATCGTGGTAAACTAATTTAACTTGTCTTTTGAATGAATAAATATCAATTGCAATTATATAACCATTGTCTTTCGTGTATATTATACACACCAATTTGATTTTAAGTTTGTACTTCTAATGCAGCAGATGCATTTATATCTCTTTAAGTTAATGTCAAACACAAATGCACACGATATCTTAGCCCTGAAATCGGTATGTCAGAATGATTTATGGGATACCAGAATTATTGTTTGAGAGATTTGTACTTGTCAAAATCTAACGGTTAGTGCACAACATATATGTAAACAGTATACATAGTATGTATGTCTGTAGTTCCGCATGATTTAAAAAGTTATCTTTGATGATGTTTTAAATTTAAACGTTACACTTGTTTATTAAAAGTAATTTAAATGTAATATATATTTATTCGAATTTAATTTGATTATTATAATCGCATTTATGAAAATTTTACTTTTAATTACGATTTTTTATAATTTTACCATTTCTAACGCATAATTGTTTGTAATTTCAAAATAAGTGACACAATCTCTTTCCATAATAAATAACCGTGCTATGCGCATTACAATTCTGAGATTGGAGTCAATGAGAAAGATAAATAAGTATAATGTTAACGACTAAGTTATTACTTAAATGAAATATCTAAATATAAATAGGAATTTGTTAAATTAGTACAATTTGATTAAAGTCGACTTTAAAATAAGTGATGTACACAACAATTGCGTTCTTATTTTTCAATCAATATTTAATAAATATATTGAACAGTTTCTAAATGTTTACTTCTTAAATAATATTGCGGAGTTCATAATACAAGTGAATTATCTGAGCAGAAATGTTTTTAAATAGTTTATTTCACTTGTTGTTTATAAACAAACATCACCGAAACCTTTTTTATGAACAGTTTAAAAATAAAATATTAACCATATAAAAGGTACGATAATTTAAATTTTGAAGTTGATATATTTTTTACTGATTCCAAATTTATTTAAAATTATATTAAAAAACAAACAAAATATACTTAAGTTCTATAATTAAGGCAAGAAAATCATTCATTATTTTTTTGGATATCATTTTATTTTATAATCTTGCATAATCATTTTAATCCATTTTAAAGAATACAGGATGGTATCACGATGGTGCAATGTTTTTGGTAAACACTAACTTAAATAAATTTGTCATTTTGGAAATGGTCCATATATTTTGCCTATTCAGCCATAATAAAGGTGTCTATAAAAATAATCATCGAGTCACCAGGAATTACTTTAAAAATGTAAGTATAGCCAAATGTAACTATGTAAGTAGTATATTATTTTTATGTAATAGCACTAACTCACAGCATATAATATTGTAATGAAAATTGAAAACCCGAAATTGTAATAATTTATTTATTAGAATTAATAATTTATACAAAAAACATAAATTTAAACAATACTGATTATCGGAAAGTTTTGTCGTTTTGAATAAGTGAAAAAAATGTTTTTCCAATTGATGTTAGATATATTTTAAATGGTACAATATGGAATAACAATCAATAGAGCATAGTAAAAAGTAG
>JAUZND010000786.1:0-13906 GCA_034780555.1 Coelogynopora nodosa | reverse complement strand
CATTAATATGGCTATCACAGCACTTTCTAGCGATGGTATTAATGTCAGTACAAAATAGTTTCAAATCAACCGATCGAATTCTTCGAGACGTTTTCAACACAGACCGGGTAGTATTTCTCTTAGTAAGTGAGATATCAAAAAATATAGAGTGATGATCAGAAAAACCAGATTTTAAAATATTAATGTTGTCAATATCGAGAGTGTTATCATGATTAGAACAGACTAAATCTAAAGTATGACCCAATATATGAGTAGCTTTATTAATATATTGTAACATATCCAAATCGTTAAACAAATTAAAAAGTGATTGACCATTATTGTCATTAATGTTATCAATATGAATATTGAAGTCACCAAGAAGGAGCAAGTCAATAGATAATAAACGTCTAGATGAAATAAGTGATTGCAGTTCAATAATAAATTCAGGAACAGAAGATGAAGGAGGACGGTAAATACACAATATTCGAATTGCTTTTGCAAGATGTGGATAAAGTTCAACTTCTAGTAATTCAAAAGTTTTTGGTGAATGAGAATTAAAAATCTGTTTTACTTGAAAAATATTGCGATACAAAATAGCCAGGCCACCACCTCGCTGATTAACACGACTTTTTTCAATTATGGAATAGCCATCACTTACCAAATCATCAATAGTTGTACCATTTGTTCCATCAGAATTCAACCATGTTTCAGTAAAGAGTGCAATATCCACATTATGGTCACTAACATGTTCACTAATTAGTGTGGCTTTATTTTGTATAGATCGACAATTTAAGAGAAGAATATGACATTCAGATTTGTTTAAAGAAGGCTTAGGAGGAGGTGTGATGTGACTCAGACTTGGAGTAATAAATTTCACAAAATTATTGTCATTTAAAATATCAAGCAGGAAAAGTTTAAGACGAGTATTAAAATGAATAAAAGTATTACAATTTGATAAAGAGCGCAATTTATTTACAGAATATGTGATACTAGTAACCGGTAGTCATTGCCGATTATCAGGAACAATCTTCCCTCGTTTAATCATGACCTTTTCACCTTTCTTCCGCATTTCAGCAACCTTTTCAAACAGTGCTTTCTCTTCAGCCAACTGACACATTGTTAGGTCAGGTTTAACACGAACATTAACAAATTTGTGATCACTAGAAAGCGACTTTAGTTTTGTAGATTGACCCAGAATTCTGTATTTTTCACTAGTTTTGCTGAGTTCAATTACAAGTGGACGTGGTTTTGCAGCAGCAGTGAGTTTGCCAAGTCGTTTATGAGATTTAACATTTGCCGTTCCTTCAATGCTGGATAAAAGCTCCGTTATAGACTCTTTTTCAGCATCAATAGTCACACATTCTTTTAAGTTGAATATTATCAGGTTATTCTGCTTTTCAACACGCAATTTCTCATCAGCAATGATTGCGCGTAAGTCAGCGATATCATTGGTTCCATGAGGGGGTAAAGAACTCGATTTGGTACCAGGACTTTTAGTGGAAATAGATTCTAAATGAGCTATGCGAGTGCCTTGTTCCTTAGTTATTGTCATCGTCTCAGTTAGACTAGAGCCCTGTGTAGCTATATTAAGTCTCAGTGATTCAATCTCAATTTGTTGGTTTGCAATTATTGCATTAAGTTTGTCTAGCTGTGTCAGTGTATCGCTTTTTATGTCATTACGTAATTTGTCAAGTGCCGACACTAACATGTCCATAGTGAGTGTATTAGACGACATAATAAAAATTGTAACACGTTTGAGCAGTAGTTAATACAATTGCTGACTAAGCTAGTGTGATGATGGAAAGATATGTCCACTAACAGTTGCGATAAATAGTGAATCGATATATCATTTACTCGGAGTCAGAGAGAGCAGAGCAGAGAAATAGAGTAACCAATGCGAGCAGAGTAACCCGTGTTCGGAGTAAATTATGCACAATAACTTAACTGTATGAATCACGATAGTTATATGAGGATATCACACACTGCACACTTATATGAGGATATCACACTTGCACATTTATGTGAATGTAATCCCCTTAATTGGTTCCCTTGTTTCAGATGGTAACGCGGGTGTGCGACCTATGTACATTGCTCAAGATATTTCCTTCTCTAATTTACACCGAGGAGAGTTCAGGTCATGAATTCAACGGTAAGCCGACTGATTATATTTTCTGTATTTACTGAAACCTAAAAATAATGAAAAATCTTGCAATGGATGTAGTAGCTATAGTGATTTTAAAGATTGATTAATATAATTTTTTTGTCAAAAGGTTCGAATGTTAAATTTTTTATAGAAAGATCAGGTTAAAACTCAAAGATATTTGTTAATTTATTTTAATTAAAAGTATATTTTAAGATTTTCAATAATATGTATAGTTTATATTAATATAAACTTATTAATATATTAATTGCCATGTATCAATAGACATACTAATTAGTATGTCTATTGATACATGGCAATTGGATATTCATATTTTGTCTCTAGATTTCATAATAATATGTTGTCTCAATTTACAGGAATTAAGCAGCAGATCGAATTGACGCTTACAGCTCTACTGAACGGCCTTTTAAAATTGATATCAAAGCGGGTGAGATATTCCTTTCTTACGTCAATGTATCATGATATTTCTCATACAGTTTTCATATATCATATATCTCTCATACAGTTCTCATATATGATATCTCTCATACAGTTCTCATCTATGATATCTCTCATACATTTCTCATATATTATATCTCTCATACAGTTCTCATCTATGATATCTCTCATACAGTTCTCATATATGATATCTCTCATACAGTTCTCATATATTATATCTTTCATACAGTTCTCATATATGATATCTCTCATACAGTTCTCATATATGATATCTCTCATACAGTTCTCATCTATGATATCTCTCATACATTAAATCATTTGCGTTTGATGAATATATGCGGTAAATGTTAACGCGGTTCGTTTCTCTTCATCGTGGCAGATAGAACTCTTCGTGTCCCACGCTCTGGACATCGTCATCACAGTGAAGCCCTCACTATGGCTCACAGCTACCCGCTATATTCACACGCCTTTTATTGCGCTCAATAATCATCTGGAAATGTTCCACATCAATCTCACGGGAGAGACGTTCGGAATTCTTCTCGGAGCAATTGCGGAGCCCATACTAGAGGTGGATAATTTAATTAATAAAAGCCTTTTTATTGTTACAATGTAGGATTTTCATGTTAAGATAGAAGAATGTCGCTTGTCAATGTTTTGAGTACACTGGTGTATTTTAATCAAACACGTTTCAAAGTGTGTAAATTGATACATAATGAGGCATTTCTTAAAATCAAAAATAAGTTCAATGATTTACTAATATGAATAGATGATATTTGATATTGAAATAAATATTTAATAATTATTCAAATATATTTTTTGCTAATTTGTAATTGTCAATAAACACTCTTTTTTAACATCAACAACTAATTGCTAACGGTGCAGATAATTATTGCAATTCAACACCACAGTTAAAACTATCTATGCATAACACGTCTTTAAACCAGTTATATAATGTTTTACTTTTAGCACCTAAATGATCTGTGTGACCAAATATGGACGCTTGAAGCTCGAGCCATTCGTGTTTCAAAAATAATAGATTTTGTCCTCAAGGTAATACTTAACTATGTTGTTCGTATGTGTTTTGTTTTGGTTTTGGGAAATTGTATTTTTCGGCAGTGTGATATTACTATTTATATCTGATAGGAGGGAATTGTATAATTGCAAAAATTGTCTAAAACTTCAGAAATTTTAATAAAAGGAACACCAAATCAAATAAACTGTGATTAAAAACTTTATTTTTCTAACTCGAATTATTTGAGTTTAAGTAAACCGATGTGATACATTTCTAAAAAAATTAATTTATCAAACTATAAGCTACTTAAAATATAGACATGATTGTCAAACACAAGTGTCATATTATCAAACAGTTATATTTGTAATGTGGATATTATGATTGCTAAATTACATTACAAATATCTCTTTATAATAAAGATGTTGCTTTTTAAACTTTGGTATAACTTTTTCTTATAATTGTTATATATATATATAATTAAAATATAATTTAAAACAATAGAATTATTAGATATTTTTATTTAAACAAATTTCAATTTTTTTTATAATTGTGTATTGTTACTTACACAAAAACATCATACTTTGTAATTAGTAGTATTGAAAGATATCCATGCATGTGAATAATATGACTTATTTCAGGTAATATGAGTGTTTCTATGAGTGTTTCTCATATTTTTGAAAATATAAATTTCACGTTTTGTTTCACTTCTAGCTTTCACTTTTTCAAATATAAGACTCAAGATTTGGTTTGTAAAAGTCAAAAATACTATTTAATATTAGGTAGGCTATATTTCTAATAATTGTTCCGCTTATGTTTTGAAATTGGATAATGTTAAATCTACATAATGTATTTATAAAGATATTATAAAATTTTCATTCTATGATCACCCCATGTAGTCCCTCTGAGGATAATATGATATAGTTGATTTGTTACTTTTCATATTTTTTCTTTGCTTTATTTTAGGATCTCTATCGTATATTCTCACAATACAACTACATACTGCAAAACAGACATTCACAATTAACGGTAGGTTCATTCAATGAATCACACATATAGACATTCATTACTTTCATTGGGATTATTTGAAAATATTGTCTATTATTAAAACAGACACAAAATTATGAGTCTGTTATTGTTTTCATTCAGTTTCATCTGTTAAATATACTGTACGCATAGTGTATTTTAGCATTATGACAGTTTGTATCATAACTTAGAAACGTCCTTCTGGTAAAAAAATTATAATAATATATAATAATATATATATACTGGCAATAAGTTTATGGACCTTGTATTTATTTAACACAAAATGCACGAAACGTTTGTTATTGCAAGTCACTTACTGTAGATGGATAAAACTCACTACTGAAGTTTTCATAACTGAATTATTATTAATGGATTTTTTAAATATTAAAAGTATTTTTAACTTTATAAAATGTATAGTATGTAAACTGCATCAAATCTTGTGTTATATTTATTAAATCATTATTGAAAATTTATACATGTATAAGCTAAGATTTTACAACTATAATTGTTGACATAACGTATCACGAATCATATCACGAATACTGTCATTTACAAGTCAACTACTCACATCTATTTTGCAAAAACATATTATAGTTAACGTAAGTATGAGATATTCATAGTCTGTCATTCATAACCAGGAAAATAAGCCTTCTACTAAATATATATTGAAATGTATATATTTATATACATTTAACCAAATTAATATAAAAAGCAACTCAACCAATCTTGATGAAATTTGATATGAGAGCTTCGCACTATAAGACGCACAGAATTCCAAAATTTCAAGGTCACACTTGACCTACTTAAAATTTAAGCCACATTGAACATTTGAAATTGTACTCTTAGTGTACTCTTACCTAAAAGTACATTTTTGTTGGCCTGACTACAGTAAGTATATTTTCAATATTATTTGATAGCCTATCATATGTCACCAAATGACCTACATATTATGTTAAAATTTCAAGGTCCTCGGATACTTATTAAAAATTTGGCAGCCATTTTTAAATTTTGAAAAAGGGCCAAAAAGGCCACCATGTCATCTTAGTGTCATTTTAATGTAGCGTCTAACTTCTGCATCCAATCATATCGCGGATACCACCAACTAATCGATAGAGAATTTTAGAGCGCATCGATTGGTGGTGGTTAGAAGAAAATCTACAAAGTACTTTAGCTGAATTTATATTATATTATATATGAATTAAATTATAACCGGTCGACTCATGTGTATGCTACATGCCACACCACTGACTGACTGTAGGAGGTTATTGAACTCAAACTGGACATGTTCCAAGACATGGATCCCGTGCTGTTGGCTGGGGCCTTCATTCTGCTCGGTACCGACAGATTTCTGCCCAGTGTTGCCTATCTGCAGAAGGCTCATGAGTACCTGAGACCCGCGGAAGATCAACCCGGGCTTCGGCAGGACACACTCATCCAATACTTTCTTGACAATCCACCCGAGGATGGTAGCTAATACGCCTTTATAGGTTTGATTGACCCTTCGTACGGGGAGGGGGGTATGCCAATTTTATTTCAAATAAATTACGTTTTTGTTGAATAATTATTATTATATACTGAGTTTTCATACTTACCGAAGATATAAGGAGCTGAAACTTAGAAAAAATAAATTTATCGTAAATAATATCCATTTAACTTAAATAATAAAATTAATTATTAAAATAACCAGCAATTTGAAATATTACTCAAATAACATTTATACTACTTATAGCTTATTTATACATTTTATATATATATTTTATATAATTATAAAAAAATTAAAAAGATGGATATTTTGATCTGGAATCAGATGCAAAAAGAATCTAGTCAATTGGTTGCATTGATCAAAAGTTATAGCATGTATCGGTCAATGTGTAGCATATACGGTTTGGTTATTTTCCTAACTGGAGTTTATGACGTAATCAGGTCATAAAAATGATACCAATCGATTAATTATTTTGAAAATGAAAATCGATCGACAAGTCTTTATGAGGTATCTGTATATACAATTTCAGCTTAATCGGATGATAGAGAATTTTGTTTTTCAGGGGGGGTTTACCACTCCTCCACATAGCAAAACCTAGAGTATGTCCAAAAAAGTATGTCCTAAAAAGTATGTCCACGTACAAAGGGTTAAATCGCTTTCTTTTGGGTATTATTGTGTAAAATAGGCTGCGACTATTTTGAAATGACATTTCAAAATAATACAAACTAATACATTGTATAGTTTGATAATTTTAAATAAGCGTTCTCACAAGGTTTCGTTTACCTTTAATTGTCTTGTTTATATATTCCAGCAAATGTTCTTTGGACTCAGCCGACTGCTGCTAACCTCTTTCATCGACTACGACAAGCGAACATCATAATTCCTGTCAATATCGTCCACTCTGATTGGAAATATCACCATTCTCGACCCTCTCGTAATTGAACTACCTACATTTTCCTTTTCTATTGTTCTCACTGCACTTAACACACACTTTCGCTCGTGCATAATCTTTGTTTTGTTTTAAGTGAACCACAGACGCCATATTGACTCATCATTGTTTGGTTGGATACTATAACTCAAAATCAACGGAGGCTGTTATTTTTTAAATGTTTATTACCTGCCTATTTCTAAATTCACTTTCGACTCCATAAATGTTCAGAAATTATTCAGAAAAACTAGGTGACGTGATGCATTACTCAAAATTAGTTTAAAATAACCTTTTTCAAAACCGTTTATAAATGTTTTATGTTATAAAATCGTGTTTATGTTTTAGCCTGAAACTCACTGATCACGTGCTTGCTACTTGTATGCTTGATCGTTTTTTGTCGAATAGCCTACTGATTTCTATTATGAAAATATTTATTATAAAAAGAGATTAATTATTCTTATTTTCACTATTTAGTTTCCCCCGGCCGATGTAATCCATTAAAAGTAAAACACACGTTAAATAGAAAGCTTACCAAACGTCTACTTAGAAAACAAAGGATATTTTTACAATCACTGTGAATAAATAAAATAACACCACTCTCTTTACCAACCAGAATATTTTCTGTCAATTTATATCTATTAATTTAATTTTTTTAAATACAAACATTTGAATTTTGGTAAAGAGGAACTTTGCTTATCATTTTTGTTTTTATCTAGATGATAATACACACGCCATAGAGACATCTATAGAGTTTTATATATTGATTTATATTATTTTAACTAGTGTCATTGATGAACTTATCGACCATTGAGTGTAATAAATCAATCTTTTCCTCATTGCGTCTACTATCTATCTACTACTACTAGCTACTACTTACTATCCCTCTGATCCAGGTTCTGTAACTCCAGCAGCGGCTATGAATGCCGGGCAGCGTGACGCAAACTTTTATCAGATTGAGACGCCCTACGTGTATGGCAAGGAGTACTTCTTGATCGCCGCCGACAGCATTGAGATCTTGGAAATGTGGTTTTCCTCCAATGCTGACACGGTCGGTTCAATTTGTTTTTGTCGACAATATTGTAAGATTCTTCTTTCGATTCTTCCCCCGTTGAAATTGTAAATATGATCCCCCCATGAATGTGAGGAGGCTTATTTTTAGTTATACCTTCTTCGAAAGTAACCGTGTTACGTTTAGCATATTTAAAGAACTGAAATTTAGTTTAAAAAAGTATTTTCTTAAATTTTGGACAAATTGTTTAAAAATGCATTGTACAAACTCCTGATTAAATTATGAATTTTTCAAATTGATTAATATTTAGGAGAAATAAACAAGAAATATCTACATATACTGGATTGGGCGGTCAGGATAGTTGGAATAGGTTTGGATAATATTAATACGTTTACAGAGTAATTCAAAGTTTGGAAACGAATGGAATAGTAAAAGAAGTTAAACAAAGTATTTAATATCAAGATAGAAATGTCTCTTTTAGTCGTCAAAGCGATTTTAACAACATAAGATGCCTTTATTTATTTTTTGGATTTTAATGCCCCAAATTGTGTGCCTATTACGTACATATCAAGACATGTTTTGCCTAAATTAATTAATATTTCAATCTTAGGGGTAGATTTTTCGACATTTTTATTTTTAATTTTTGTTGAAGCCCGTCTAGACCCAAAAAAGGGGTTACTATACAGAATTTTTTTGCTTATCAAATTTAGAATATCATATTTATATTGATGTTTTATATATATATACAACAACTCGTTAGTTTGTTCCTCGTTCGTAGAATAAACATTTTAGATTTCTAGGCTACATTTTTGAGACAGTGTTTTTATCGATCGTTTGCTGTAAATTCTTCAGATGAAACAGCTATCTAATTCAGTGTGATAAAAACTATGGCAGCCGAGAGAGACAAAAACGTTGTTCACTCTTTAAAACGTGTTATAAATTATTATTATTTTTTTGAAAAGTGAATAACTCGAATAACACTATTTTAAAAGTGAATAACACGAATAACACATTTTAAACAGTGAATAACATAAATAACACTTTTTAAAAAGCGAATAACACTATTTGAAAAGTGAATAACACAAATAACACATTTTAAAAGGTGAATAACAAAAATAACACTTTTTGAAAAAACAAATAACATGAATAACACTTTTTGAAAAGTGAATAACATGTAAAACACGTTTAAAAGCCTGAATAACATGTTTTTGTCTCTCGGCTGCCATAGAAATTAGCATTCCTTTTTATTTATTATATTGATAAAATAAAATCATTTCCTTATACTCACCAGAAAAACTTCCTTTTTTATATAGTTGTTGGATAATGGACAGTGATTTCTATAGTTCACATTCAGAAATCATTACTCCAAAATAATTAATCATGGTAAATATGACTGGCATTCTTACATATAACTACAACCCTGGAAAAAATTAACCAATACACCCTTTTTTCATGTATTTTTTTTATTATTTCCACTTTTTTTAAATCAGCAATTTTTTAATTAAATAATTAAGTAAAAGCAATAAAATTTAAATGTTTTTATCATTCAATAAGAGATAGAAACTGTGTACTGAGAGCTGGGTACTGTTGGGTGTCTAACACACTGCCGCATAGATGTCCCCATGTTAAATCAATAGATTGATTACGTCATCAACCTCCAAATCTTTCACATTACAGCTAATGATGGGGTGAATAGCGCAGAAACATTGTTTTTAGGCCTGTTCTGGTTTGCGACAGAATTACTGCAGTTAACTGCAGCGCACACAGCGGTAGAAAAACGGAGGAATTGCGTCATATTATCCCCTCACACTCCAACCTCTTTGAGAACGCGAAAACAGTCTCTCTCTAATTGAATGATAAAAAACGTTTATCTTTTATTGCTTTTACTTAATTATTAAATTAAAAAGTTGCTGATTAAAAAAAAATCTGGAAATATTTTTTTTTAAATTACCTGAAAAAGGGTGTATCGGTTAATTTTTTTCAGGGCAAGGCACAACAGTGTAGCCTAGTGTATGCCGGCCTTTAGTTTTGTTCCTGTTAGCAGTACCTCTAAGGCCGTAGCTTATTTGTATGCTACGAGGTATTGCTTACATCGAGTCCAGATAATATTCCGGTAGTGCTTACTTACATCCATTCTAGATAATATGGGGCAGTCATCGATTCCAGATAATATGATGTCAACAGATGTATTTTATTTAGCAAATTTAGTACACATTATTATGACTTACAATTACTTTAATTAAGTATAGGCTTTCCGTAATTCACTTTCAAGGGCTACTGTCTGTTTTTGTAATACAGTTGTTTGCAGAGATTTGAGCAAGGTGTTATACAAGGGCACTGTAATTAAACAATTTCTGATAAAATCCATTAACATTATTTTATGATGTATAGAGCTGATGTTATTGTCAGTTTACATATTAGACGTGATAACAAGTTTATTACTTTTCACCTAGATAAATAAAGTCATTATTAGTTGTATAGGAAGGGTGGATTCGAGCACTTTTGACCTTTGGCCATACCCCCCCCCCTACCAAAATATTTGTAAGTAGTACATAACCTTAAAAATTTAAATTAGTGTTTAATTACATTATACTATTATTATTTAATTTCAAATTTTGTTTATAGACCTTTTTAAAAAAAATTGGACGAAAAATGACGTCATCCATGACGTCACTTTTGTTTTTACCATATAACTTTTGATATTTACAGCTTATGATACCCAAACTTGATATGATGACTCACCAGCATAAGCCAAATCGTTTATACTACTTAATTTCTTATTTTTCCTAAGTAGTTAATTAAATTAAAGTAAATTAAATGTAATATATAGACATTCAGAATAACTACGACCTAGTGTCAATTTTTTGAAAATTGTTTGAAATTTAACGAAGTTATAGACATTTAGTGATTCATAGCTGATTAAATCAATATTTTTTTATAGTATGTATATCTAGTTTTTTATGTAGAATAATAAAATTTAAAATTAATAGATAGACTAGCAGAATAGCTATGAGTCGAGTCAGTGTTTTTTTTATAAGTCGGTTTGAAATTTGACAGAGTTGTTGACATTTTACCATTGCGATGTATTATGGACATATATTGCACCATGATTTCAATGAGGATTCTTGACTAAGTCTAGTGCACTCAGCATAATTTTTCTATTTACAGTACATATTTATTTCGATGAGAATTGCAACTAAATATACTCAATTTTGTTTTGTTTTAAATCAATAAAGACATTTTTTATTAATCTAATTTTTATAAAAGTTACACGGTCGTACTTCATTATATAAAGTTTGAGATGAATATGTACTTTAATATAATGGATGTTTCAATATCATTATCATCAACAACATGTGAGATATTAATTCAGTTAGTCCAATGCGTCGCACTCTGTTGTCAAAAATATAACAAAATAGTTTGATACTCTCCCGTAGAGCTGAATTATAGGTGACAAAAGGAGTATCTTCTTGTATTTTTTCGACCTCTTCTTCAATTCCCGTCATTGCCTCGTCATTTTTCATGTAATTGAATAGTTCAATATAATTCATCATTTTGTCTTGTACTTTGTGTTTCAACTCTTTTAGGGTCCATTTCTTCTGTATGTTTTTCTGTATATTCTCCAGAATTGTAGTCAGAAGCTTCATCTCGTTCGTTAATAAGTACCTTGTGTACACGCAACAGTAAGTATGCAGGATTTCTAACAATAGCCTTTTTGCATATAGGACAATTATTCTTCATGATTGAAACTTTAACAGACATAAGTTATGTTTATCAACTATCTAGTTGGTTGTATTTAGTGTACATGTTTTGATCATTTTATCTGTTTGTTTATGAGTTATCTATTCTAGATAGTTTCGTTCTATATTGTTTAAATTGATTCCGATTGGCCATATAATTCAATTATCGCCAAATTATTAGGAAATATAATCATTATGTGTGTGTTTTCTGATAATTTTGATGGTCTACAACATGGTTAATTTATAATATATAATATTTTCTTACAAGTAATGCACATTTTATCTTATTTTTGATGTTTAGAATGACATTTATGGTACTGTTTGGCTATACAAAACGTACAACATAAATAATATTTAAAGTGCATATTTTAATATGTCGTTTTGTACAAATACTTGATTATTCTCATAAATAATTTATTATTCTCATAAATAAAATAATCATTTTTAATTTTAGATGGCCTCTTACACTGTCCGTTACCCTGTTGATATACGTATATATCTGATTGATATACGTATTGTCTGATTAGTCCTATATTGTCTTAATTGATTCCGATTGGTCATTTAGGTGAACTTTTCCCAAATTATAAATTTAATAAAAAAATTCCCTTAATTTGAATGATTGAAGCCCATACGATTAATGAGTTAGAATGCCATTTATTATTATAATTATTTCAAATTTATATAGCAGTAGACAGAGTAGGAAAGTAAGCATAAACATGTCAGTAATAATTATAAATACATTTTCATATGTAAATAAATTAAAAATTTCAAAAAAATTGTCATGGTCGTGGACATATACATATCCGCGGATGCTTATACTTACTGTATTCTGAGATTAACAAAATCTTCAATTATTTTAGACTTTGGCCCGTCAGGCACTACGAGGAGGTATGATAATGCTTTGTCGAGATGATTTGATTGTACCGCTTGTTTTAATTATGGCTCAAGATTCAATAATACGCTGCTGTTCTGTCCTAACATGTTAATATAGCTAAGTCCTTCAAATATTATGTCAGTAAATCTCTCTTTTCTGCTTCTATCCATTGTCTTTGTAAACAATCTGCATATCAGTCTAAGTAGGTCGTTCATTTCACAATCGTCAATACGAAACTCTTGCCTCAATACGTAACCCTGCTTATCGCTGTCAAAACTGTTTGTCATGTCCGCAGCATCCATCACAATTTTAGAGGTTTTAAAAGTAAAGTTATAAAATAAAATGCTAAATCATGAGAGAGCGATTTTAAATACGATCGTTCGTGTCGAGAGATGGAAGCAGAATGAAATTTATCTGTAAAAGCTTCTTTATTTATACTTGAGGGGGGAGCAATCTGTAAGTAGCAACATCAAGCTGGGTGAACTAGACTTAGTAAGAATCTTCATTGAAATCATCATGCAATATATGGCCATAATACATCACAATGGTAAAAAGTCTACAACTCTGTCAAATTTCAACCGATTTAAAAAAAATAAGCATTGACTCATAGCTATTCTGCTTGTCTATTTAATTAATTTTAATCTACTATATAAAAAATATAAAAATAGATTTAATCAGTTGCAAATCACTAAAATGTTTATAACATCGTTAAATTCCAAACGATTTTCAAAAAATTGACACTAGCTCATAGCTATTCTGAATGTCTATATATTAAATTTAATTTTACTATTTAAAAAAAGATTATACTACTTACGAGAAATAAAGAAATTAAGTAGTATAAATGATTTGGCTTATGTTGGTGATTCCTCATACCAAGTTTGGTTGTCATAAGTTGTAAACTTCAAAAGCTATAAAGTAAAAACAAACTATATATTGTCCAAAGTTTAAAAAATGGTCTATAAACAATATTTATAATTAAATAAAAAAAGTATAATGTAATTAGACACTAATTAAAATGTTTAAGGTTATGTACTACTTACAAATGTTTGTAAGTAGTATAATAAGAGTTATATATATTTGTGAGTCATCATATCAACCTTAGTTGCCATAGCTAGGTTAATACCTTTAAAGATATACCCAATGAAAGATGTTGGCGCACTTATGATCCATAATGATCCGGATGTTAAAAAAAATGGGGGTGGGGTTATAGGGGGGGGGGGGGGTTAGGGGTATGTCTAAGGGTGAAGGTCAATAGTCAA
>JAUZND010000785.1:0-13907 GCA_034780555.1 Coelogynopora nodosa | reverse complement strand
CAGCGCTCGGGCGGCAGTGGGGTCCGCACTTCGGGCGGGTCTGGAGGTAGCAGCTCGGGGATCGGGGGTGCAGCCAACTGCTCCCGGGCGCACGGCCATCGCAGCCCGATCGTCTTCGACGTCTACGTCGACTCGGACACCTTTCACACGGTGTTGCCGGCCGGATTCAAAGTCCAGTCTGAGGCTGGGGAGGAGGACAGTCTGAGCGGTGTCGAGGTGGTGGCTCCTGCGCCGGAGCAGCAACACACCGCCTCCAAGTGTACCGTGTCATGAGCCTTGAGAGGTGCAGCTCACCCATCTGATGCGTGTTATTACACCTGCAGAGATAGGCTTGGGCAGACGTTGAACTAGGGGTTGTAGGTGTGGAATATAAGTGAGGTCCAAATATGTTTGGCAAGTTGTATTAAAATTGAACACAAATATCAGAAGCATTGCAGTTGAGTTGACTGTGAAGTTAAACTAGATGAATTGAAGCAAAATGCTGAACTAATTGTCGTAGGAGCGTGTCATTAGAATAGATATGCCATCTGTATTTCACAATAACATAGTTTCGTTAATGTCTAGATTAATATCTATTATAAGCAGCCAATGCACTAATTTGAAACCTGAAATGTTCTTTTGAGCATATATCTCATAAACTTTTATAACAGTACATATTTTTTATTTAATAAATTTATATAATTTAATTATATTATAAATATAGTATGTTAATTTAATAATTATATTTTAATCAAATTTAAATTTTCGAAATCTTTAAATAAATTTACTTTTTATTATATTACTAAATTCGTATAACAAGCTTAGCCAAATTAAGGCAGTGTAGTTGTTACCAACAGCAACATATTATTTGGCCTGTTTTAAACATGAATATCATGATATTCATTGCGTTTATTTAAAATAAAAAGGTTTTTAACATGATTTATTCTGCATTTAATTCTACATAAATTTTTTATAACAATTAATGGATTAAATAGTATTGCAATTAATTAATTGCTCTGAACAGAGCTACCCCATATAAAATTACCTACATTAAAAATTGTTCTTTTGCACAAGCGGAAAGGCAGCTTGTAACATGTTGAACGCTGAAATTATAATTTATTCTGGAAACCATTGAAAAGGTTATTGTTGCTCAAAGACAAAAAGTGGCATAATTCTTTTGTTTTGGAAAAATGTTACGACTTAGTTTTTTTTTCTCCAGTGTTATTTGTATAAACAATAATGCAGCTTGTTCTCGAATATTGATCAGCGCCATCACAGTCTTATTGATCAAAATATTGATCAGCGCCATCGCAGTCTATGGGTTAAGTATATAGTTAAGTATTGCTTGATTCAATAATATAATTATACTAGGCTGCTGCAGAATTAAGGCTTCATTCATTTGCCCATGTTTAAAATGTTTACGAAGAGCAAATCGCACCAATTTGAATTCACAATTTCATCGTTTATATTCCACACCTATACTTGGTTATAAAGTGTAGCAATGGTTTGGTTACATATGGAACAACTATAATCTCGGCCCATATAGTGTGGATTATCACAGATCATTTACTTGTGTGCCTCTAAGGAACCCTGTTGTTACTTAATTACATATCAGATACCTTTCGTCCCAATCGAGCTTATTAATTTGACAGAAAACAATCAACTTAGCGCATTTTTCTACACTGTAAATATTTACGATTGAGCGGTAAAGTCTATTTTGGCCAGAAATGACGTTTGCTCGAATCTCTTCAGCCTAATATAGTGCAAGGACTTCTATAATATCAGCACAATTAATTTAGGTACACATTTCTATTCGCACGACATTCCTTCTTCTATTCTATGCCAACTTTCAGAGCATTCACAACAATATAGCTAATTGTAAAAGTTCTTTTCTATATAATATTATGTGGGCGTTAGTTTGTTGTACGTCAGAACCAGAAGACGTGGTGCTAAATTTAATGATATTATACCCGCACAGTGAGCGGTACTTGGCTTTCATTCATACATTATTGTCATGTTTGTGCTCAAATGTGCGTAGGCTAGTCATGGTAGCTCCCACTATATTGACATTCTATAGTGTAAACATAGCCGAGCTCCAGTCGAGGCGTAATTAATACTTTTATTGGAATTCGTATGTATTAATTAAATAATTAATATATGTTTCTCTTGTGAATGATAAATACAGTGAAAGTCACTCCACATGTTATGAAAGACAGTCCAGAATCCACCAGTGAGTCGGATTTTAGCTAATATTAGAACTAGTTTTCTTGGTTTTGTTGAACACCTATACTTTTATTATGAACACCAAATTACCTTTCGAAAACTAAAACAAATATGTTATTGCACCAATTGATTGTTATAGCGACTCTATTCAGAATCAGAAGAGGATTTAATATTTCAAAATTGGATTTATTTTATCAGTATGTTTGAGATTTTCTCATTCTATGTTATATACGCAAGGACTAATAAATGTCATGTGATGCTGTCTTCAATGATGACGCAACATTCATGCAATCTCTGACCTTTACCTTTAAGGAAAACTAACCTTGACCGCGTTTGCTCCATCAGATATAGCTTCATCTTTGTTATAATAATTTCCATAGTAGATTCGTCGCACTCCGGGGTTTTTCCCCCATAGCCCTTGAGTTCTCATAGTTCTTAAGATTTTGTGGACTAATTTTTTTGTCTCTCTTGCCACCAGCAGAGTAGTTTGTTCACTGACTTCAAATATGCCGTAGGTGGAGTCTAACAGAATTCTAGCTCTCAGAGTTACTTACTTGAGTTTTAAAGAACAACGGAATGTTGTCCGCTATTATGCGTTCTGTCTAGTTTAAGTGAAACTTGTTTGAAGGCTCAAATAAGATTAGACACAATTGAGAGTGGGTGGTGCAATATAGCTTGTTAGCGCTTTGTCCACCCGAATTTGTAATCAGGCCTATTGCTCATCTACAACTTTATAACAATCACTTGTTATAACCACTTAAGTTACATTGAGTTGACAGATGTAATCTGTCTATAATATCGTCATTATAGGAGTGGTCTGCTCAAATATATATTTATACGGATGACTGTTAGTTACACCTGTCTCCGAAATTATTGATCGTCTTATCACGTGATAAGAATTAAAAGATTATATACAGTTGTCCAACCCCCCCTCTTTTCTTTCTCTGTCAGTAAACTGGATCTCTGTCTCAATGCAATCACATACTTGTTAATCTCAACAAATCGACAATGAAAATATCCGTCCATCTTTGTTTTTGTGTTTATGTTAGTGAGCTTTTAAAAACTCTTTTTCTTAGAATACAGTATTCAGTTAATTCAGGGCATCTAAAAGTCCGTAAATTTGATCACAATTTTATTAAAAATTTCAACTATAGTAAAGTGAGATTATTGACGACCTTAAAACATTTTCTAAAAATTTCGATGTCGGCTGTTTCGATGCCCTGAATAATATTGACTGAATATTATTTTGTATCTTTCAATTCTACTGTTTTTGTCTGTATATATTTTTTCAACTCTGTGTAAAAGCATTTGCGCAATCATTTTACATGAAATTTTTCCATATATATACAATTAGTTAAAATGGACTGTATTTTCCACTTTTTTAAATGCCTTCCTAAAACCACTATATTTTACTCTCAAAT
Organism: Coelogynopora nodosa; assembly: GCA_034780555.1. Taxonomy (NCBI): domain Eukaryota; kingdom Metazoa; phylum Platyhelminthes; order Proseriata; family Coelogynoporidae; genus Coelogynopora; species Coelogynopora nodosa. Next base: position 10,284 of record JAUZND010000785.1, on the reverse strand, counting down.
TTTATATTGTATATACATACATATGCAGTGAAGATCTCAATTTATAGAAAATACGTATGATACAGTACTTTTTATCTATTGCAATGACTATATGGGTAGGGTTTGTACACATCCAGTCATAACAGCCACATGCGATGGAAGGCTAGCTTAGTCTTTCTCTCAGATTTTGTGAAGCGAATACTGTACTTATGTATATTGATCCATTGATTCATTTTAAGTTATATCTTAAAACTGTACTCTAGAATAAAACATATGATCGCTGCAAATTACACTGCAACTGAATTACTGTAGGCCCTACATATGATATGATATCATATCCTAGACCAGACTTTTCAATATACGACCAGATTTAAATGTAGTTTTGTCTATATATAATAGGTATATCACTCACATTTCTGGCAATCGTTGTACATGTTCCTCAATTTTACTATTTTCTCAGCAAATCACTGGGATGAACCCCTCCTCCTCTCTTGTTCCTTCAGCATGCTGCCCATAAATATATTTACACACATTTATTTTCTATTATAAACTCATTAATATGGACTGTAGCATAGGCTTGGTGTGAGTGATTAGAGATTTACTCGCACCATATGTTCGCTGGTAATTTTAACTTTAATTGTAAGTAGTATATTTTAAACGGCTGGAAAACTGCAAGTTATGAGCGGGTTTGTACTTTTTATAATAGAGTGATTGTGTATATATATATATAGTATTTACATTTCAATATTCCATGGTACTCAATAAATGATCCTGTATATTGTATAATGTGTAAATATGTACAAATTTCTGCTCAAATTTTTTGTTTTGTGAAATTCCTTAATATACATAAATATATATTCTGATTTCGTTAAAAAAATACTTATTGTGATTTTTTTATGAAAACTGTCTGTATGACACATTTTCCTAAATTTAATGTTTTTATTGTTTTAAAGTATTTAGCCTTTAATATTATCACTTGAATTTTAGTCTAATGATGTATAATAGAAAACGGGCTAAAATTACCAATTGTTTGATTATTCCATAAATACGTCTTTCCATTTATTTTACGAGTGAGTGACTTATTTATTGATAAACGCTATGTAAATACGTTTAATATAAAACTATAATTTATGAAAGAAAAAGTAGAACGCTGAATAATTGCGCGATATAATCTTGGCTAATCTTAAATTTGTTGACATTTTTTTCCAACATTTGAAACATAATTGTTTCTCTCTATACAATATTTTATATCCTTATATATAAGGATATAAAATATAGTATTAATTAACTATATTTACTTAATATATCATACGTTCAGTTCATCTCATTGGAGTAATCTAATTGTTAAAACCTTCAGGTCTATATATATATTTTAACATATACTCTTTTGTTGACTTCCGCATTAGTTATTATATTATTTTGTGTAACTTGTTCTGTTTGTTATACACAGTTGGTGGAGTTTAGTCTACTTCGGGCTGTCTGTTATATTGTGAAAATTGACGGAACCATGATTTTATCTGTGTAACACGGAATTATTTACGAATGCCTCAGCTGAATTTCAGCAAATTAACACGTGATAGAACATATTACAAACTCGAGTGTTGATACAACGTCGTCTAAAACCTGTTTATATCCTCTTTTAGGGCCTTGTGCATTGTGATATTCTATGTCTACTTTAGTAGAAACAAATAATAAATTCTTGTTGATTGTTTTCAATGCGTAAAAGTTGCTCTTCAGATTTGCTATAGCTGCATGTTTATATAATGGGTTATGATATTAAAAAGAAAAAATAACGTGGTTATAATTATGATACAACAGTATATAATCATTTGAACATTATATTGCATATAACTATTTACGCAAATAATTATCCTTAAATTTAGTAGCTAATTTAACTTAAAATATGCCATAAAATATAAGTGATATTAATGACATCGTTAAAATGTATGAAAAAGCTATCTCTCCGTATATTTCCAACTATTCGCTGCCTGGGATCTACGGTGTCCTCGCCTAGAAGTGTTGTCTGGGACGAGTGTCTGTGTTGTCTCCCTTCATGAGAAGGAGGAGAACACACCCCTACTTGGCAACGGACACTGTATTCCCTGCCAAATCCTAGTCAGTCTGGTGTGGAGTTCACCCCTCACAGGCTTCTTCTCTACTCCCCCAATGCAGTCTGCCAGCCAACTTGGCTGCTCCATGGAAATATACGTAGTAATACGGCTAGGACAGGATGTCAATGCCAACAGAGAATCGTAGACTGAAAATCAATACATTGTGAGCCTATACGGTCGTCACGTGGAGAAAGGAGCGTATCTGTCGCTGTCTCTCTCTCCCCTCCTCTCTCTTATGTCATGAGATTAGCAGCGTCTTCAGTTACTCGTTCTCTCTCTCGTATTGCTGTCTGTCTTTTTCTAGGTCATGTCTTGCAAAGATCAGTATTTATTCCTCGACCAAAATCTCGTGCAATCAGCACGTGCAATCTGTTTACAACGTTTTATAATAAATACTCATTTATGTGCGGTTCCTTACTCATTTAAGTCACATTCCCACGGTTAGTTAATAAAAAATAGTTTGTGATAGCACCTCCAGCAAGCATGAGAAAATCATGATACTAAATTATATACATACTTATATAGTGTACTATGACTTATGTACCAGTCTATTAGTTACTATTCATGTAATAGAACAGACAAAAGATCTTACCAGCGAGTTCACATTAATTTTCTGACTTCGCGTGTATTATTATATCTATTTAAGTTTATAATGTAATCGACGATGAGTAAGGTACAATTGAACTGATAACACTGTGAAACATTTCTTAGTTATATTGGTTATATACTCTGAGTTTTAAGAATCTTATAAACTTAATAACTCATATTGTTACTGATTTAAAAGGTTTGAAGCGGTTTACGTTAATTGTAATATATAACAAGATTTCGCGAGATATTTAGAAACATTATTTTTTCCGGAAAGTATATAAATTCGTTTAAATATAACAATATTATAAAAGGACCGTAGAGCTTAAAATTGAAAATAGCACCATTTGAAATATTAAAAATCAACATAATTACACACATAGCTGATATATAGGGATAATTCTCAATTCTTTATATAGGAACGCCCCGTTAGAAAGCGCAACTTGGCTGCAAGTCGTTCCGCAGGTCTAATTGGATCTTGTCTAATGTTTTGAAATAATGAAGTATCATATGAAATATAGCAGTGTCCATTCACAGATAATTTTTGTAGTTTTTTCTAAGGACAATTCTCGAATGAGATACATTTATGTGCGAAGCAGTGTCCAATATCGGAATTTTTTACGTTTATTAAATAATAATGCAGTTACAATGGCTGTATATATATATTCGTTTTGATAAAATGCGTCTGCCACCAACCCCTATATATATACAACCAATTTGGTAAAATATTCAGTTTTAAACTGGCACGATACTATATAAGGCATACTTTGGACATTTCTAATTTTATTTATTGTTGATTAGACATATGAAATAAAATTGGTAGTTATTGTAGTTCGAAAACTTAAAATCGTTACATTTCTTATTAGGTCAAATATATAACATGCCAGTAATAGGCTGGCCTATATATACTACATTTAGCATTTAGTAATGATTGGTGTGTTTCACGTATCCCGTAATTAATTATAAATTACGTTAATTTATGTAACACTTGATTAGAAAAAATAAACTTAATTTTTTCTTTTGTAAATGTGTTTGTTGAAGAAATTAAGAATATTTAACATGTACAATTATATTAATAATTATGTAAATTGTTGTTTGTATTTAGAAGTTTGACTGTTGTTTCTACATTATAAAGTTATAATATATGAATAAAAAAATATATATAATGCCATATATAAGAAACAGTGGTGACTGAGCATTGAAAATGGTTAAACCTATTTATAGATGTTTAGGTCACGTAAGTTCTCATAGTTAATAATATCAGCTGTATTAGGTCATGTAAGTTCTCGCCATAATATATCAGTGCCAATTACTCATACAGTTTATTAATAACTATTGTTTGATTTATGTTGAATCAGCTGATCTGAAACTATTTTAAGGGCAACAATCATTGCTAATACTAAAAGTACATAATGTGCTACGTTAGGGCGTTGGATTTTACAGTTTCAAATATGTTATCATATACATGAAAAGGCATAATTTTTTGATAAAGGGCCGATGAAACCTATACATTATATCTAAGATATATAGTACATATATTCTTATTATTTTACTCTATACATGTACGAATTGGCTATAGATCACAAATTGTTTCGATCTATATATCTTCAATTCTGTTTGATTCAAAATTATTGAGATTAAAAAACGATTTAAAAGTCCTATCGTTTATTATTATTAACTTTTTCTTTTCAATTCACACACTTCATATAATTTATCTAAATTGATCATTATTGGCACATGAAATTGAATAAAATATAAAATACTAGTGGGGTGTAGAGTCGATACTCGACTCACTATTATTTTCCAATGCTCCGAATCTTAGTAAAAGTTTGCGTTTTTGGTTCAAAAACCGTGAAAATCGGCTCAGTCAAACTCAAATGAGAGTCGTTTAAATTGGTTTCAATGTCATATTTATTACAAGTGAAAAATTAACTATTAATTTTGAAATTTGTTGACCGTTTTCAGCTCTCTAGTAAGTTGAAATAAGAATAAGAGTCAATACATATTTTTATAATGATAAAAAACTTTTTAATTTTGTAATAATATTCATAAAATAATCTTTAAAATGAGATTTTTAATAATTATATTTACCATACTATATAGAATGTTAATACAAGTTATATATTATTCTATTGCAATAATAATATTTTTTTTAAATTAAAATTTAAAAAAATAGTTTTCGTAAAATTTGAGACCATATTAAAAATGCATTGATACCATATTATTTTTTTGATACCATAATAAGAAAGAGTGCGCTTTATTAAAATGCAATTACTACGTGTTTAAACTAATTGCAAAAGGAATGAAAATCTAATTGTATATCATGAGACAGACTGACATTTGATGGCAATAAGTATATAGCTTAAGATGAGATAATAGATTTGTTTTACTTTATAATTAAAAAAGCGAACCACAAAAACTGACCAAACAACATACAGATAATAATATATTATATCTATTAATTAATCAAAAAAATAATCTCCGTATTATCAATGAAATTAAATATAAATATATTGTTAACGATTGAGACAATTGTAGTTTTTATTAAAAGCAATATACAAAAATGTAATAAAAATGCAACATTTTGACTAAATTGTTTCTTTTATAGTCTTGGTTACATGATTGTCGATGTGATCTATTATATTAATTTATCTATGTAGTGAAAAAACTACTTATCTACTTTCGGTAAAGGTTAACCTGAAGGGTGTTTACTAGGAAAAAAGCTGTTCGAATAGAAATTAAAATAAACATTGGGGGCAAAAACGGTGGCAAGGAAAGAGTGTCGTCCCATATATGTCCGTTAACTGATCAGAGAAGCAAACGTAAAAACCTATATAAACATAAAATTATAGGATAGGTTGTGATTTAAATCCAGAGGAAAATCCGGAGGAATAATATACAATTTTTTAAGGTCGGCAATAAAAGATTTGCTAATTGATAAACAAGCAACGGCAATTTAAAGAACAACGTTTTTATACAATGTTATAACCTAACTTATTTTAATGTGTGTCAAGTGTCATTTCTTATTTAAACTTTACTGAACATTTCTTGTTTAATAATGTATAAATAATATCGACTAGGATTATAAAATGCTAAATTAATACGATAATATACTAGAAAAAGTTAATTAATTAATTTAAATTAGTTGTAATTCATTTTATACTACAATTAAGATACGTTTTAAATGTATACGTATATATCGACCATTTTTATCGACCTAAATTTGTTTAAATTTTATTTTCATTTCAAAATTTTATTTGATAAACTAATTTGAACATTTAAAGTATTTCAAATTTTATTACATTTGTTTATCTTATAGCTACTTTTGCATTGCCGCCCTTGAAAAATAGGTTACATTTCCTCCCGATTTGTCTTCCGGACTGAACAAGTCACAACCAGAATAATATTGTATATATTGTCAAGCGGAGAGAGATTTAATACAATTATATTATATCTCTTTCTTCCTTTGTATATTTCTTTTGAAATTAGACCCAAATTTATAGTTTTGTTAATAATTATGGGACACATATAATATACCTATATTTATTTATTTAAACTAATATTAATAAATAGTTGCCTCTAGATAGTTGTCATAAATATATTTATTAATATAATTTACAAAATATAAAAAATGTAGGCCTACTAATGTATTTCAATAAGTTTTTTTAATAAACCTACAAGCTAAATATATATGAAAACACAACTATATGCATATTTCAAAATCGAAGCATTGAAATATGTAGAGTGCTTCAGCAAAAATGTCCCTTATCGTTTTCTTTTGTTTCATAAATTCATTCTATTATTTCACATCACGGAAATATCTCACATTGTGTGACGTGTCAGTTGGTATAGACGGAGGTTCAATTGTATGAATATAATCTTTTTTATTAAAAATTAAAATATATTAATTTTAGTAACAGATTAATAGCAATAAAAAACATGATTCATATTAATATTTTCGGTTCGTTTCTTTAATAATTGTACTCAATGCATACAAAGACATAGTTGACCAGGATCATGCGCGTCTGCAGAGGGGGTCGCTATAGTAGTAAATTCTTGAGTAGTCGATGAGTGATATTATATTATCAGGTATGATGGGTGAGGGGGTGTCTTTAAGTTGACCAATATGCAACTCTTTGAGATTAATTCCTTGATCAATAATTGTGAATAACACAATTGACGCCATTTTCCGCTATGTGCACTGATTAATATGATGACTTGTTTGAAATATATTTAGTATTGAAATTAATACTTTTTGTATGAAAATGTATTGATTTAGATGATTTTTTATTTAATTTATTGATATTTTAATTGATGAATTTTGAAATAACCGTTCACTCATTATACATAATATGTCCTTGTGTGGTATACTAATAAATCGGTCCAGGAGTAGCATTTTATATAAATACCCTTTTTATGTAATAGTATATAATATGGTTGTTTTCTTCAACATTGCTATAAATAATAAATTTGATATATTTTACCTGATGCCTATGCAAAGTAGGTAAGTCATGGCTATAGTCTATAGTTACGACAATAATAACATATCGGCCGCAATATGAATTTGATATTACGGTATAACTAAGATTATTGCGACGTGTCAGACAATGAGTAACAGAAAATTCCACAGATGGTTTGGCGGGTATTTGGCGGGTGTGCGCTAAAACCTTTGGTCGAGCGGCATAAAACAAACATATATTATACAGGCCTATACACGGTATCAGTGGGTGGTCATTTAAGGCTTTAATTATTGAATGAATATTTAGTGGACATATAAAATACCCATGTTGGAAAGCTTTGGCATGGTTGGTTGTTTTTGGTTTGTTTTAGAGCTATAATTATGCTCGTATAGGCTATATGTTCAGTAGGCCTGTCTGTATTATATCTTTTTTCGTTGACTTTTAATTTTCGTTTTAAAAATAATAAATATGCGATCGATATCTCGTTAAATTAATTTTTCATAAAATAGTAAATTAATTAATACCTGTACAATAAAACTAATGATTTTCAGAAACCATTTTTATATTTAACCTTTTGTGAATAAGAAATTGTCTAACAAAGACTTTTCCAAATTAGAGTTTTATTTTATTTTTAAAATAATTACTTCAAACCACTTATTAATTAAGCTGAATATTCAAAAGGTAGGACAGAGCATTCATAAGAAAGGATAGAGCATTCATAAGGTAGGACAGAGTAATCATGCACTCGATAATATACTGTTTTATGTTGCTCCTGTAAAATTTCGAGGTAGCATGATATTGAGTTTCGTCTATTCTGTGTTTCTCTTTCGAAAGAAATGATATAGGTAGAAGCATTTAAGCTATATATTTCAAATTAGGTTGCTTTTCTTAAGACATTATACTTTTTTCAAAATTTTAAGATAGTTATGATTGTCTATTTTTTTGGGAATGTATATAGGTGAGTAGCATATTCTGAGTAATGCTGCAATTTTTGCTAAACACTGTCAATAAGCTCAATATAAACACGGTCATAAATTGAAATGAGTTAATTAATAATATTGTACTAATTTATTTGTTATAAATAAAAAATTAAGTTTTGTCAAACGTAATGTATTTTAAAATGTACACTTAATTATTTAATATCTTTGATATCTCTTTAAAATGGAGTTTTACAATGAATATCCCGATAAGAAAATTGTTGATTTTAAAGATCTATAGTATTTTTAAAGGTCCCTATAGCTTTATGGGTAATAATTTTTATATTATTTTAAAATTAATGATCTCTGCTAAATGTACTGATGTTATTAATAATGTACATTTTTAATAATATTTGGAATTATTGATATTGTTAACTTAAAAAACTTTTAATAATTGATACCAATATAGACGGATGAAAAACGAAAATTCTTATAACGTTGTGTTTTTATTTATATCTCAAATTATTCAATATTTACATTAAAGCAAAAAACGTATATTAATTTGTTTTTAAATTCATTACATTAAAAATATTAGGTATACAATAAACAGCCTACAAATTTCCCCAGTTAATTTGAAGTGAAAAATATAATTATGTTGTAATAATGTTTAATAAAATAATCATTTACTACTATAGTTACAAGTAGTATATATTTGTTTATGTAATAAATTTGTCTGTATTATAAATTTTTCAATGCAAATTACCTCTAGTAAATATTGTTTCCTTTATATATCTTATCAAATTAGAATTTTTAGATATTGGACCACGCATGGAGGTAGACAAATAAGAGTTTTCTACAACTCCTTTCAAATGCAGTACTTGATATTATACTGTTTAGAAAGGAGCAGATTGTCTGTATAAGTTATATCAGTTCTCCCAAGATTATCACAAAGACTCAGGGATTTATTCTTGGAGCTTACTTATTTATGTTCTACATCTCTGATTGTATATAGTAACACTCTCCAAACTACATTTAGTGCAAGTTTCTTCATTAAAACCATCGATCAAATGTTTACACTAGCTCAATTCACTGATATTTCGAATAATATTAAGGCTGAAAGTCTATAGTCGCTAAAGTCTTTCACAAGATTAACATAAGTTAAGTAAGCTCCTAATTTTGAACATTACAAACTTATTAAAAGATATCATGCTATATATCGGTAATGATTATTGCTGCTACTGTGACCATATTTCCTTTTTCAAAACAACACTGCTGATCATCTTACATTAATTTTCTAATTCCACGAAAACATCAACGCAATAAACAAACAACACCGAACAGAATATAACTTTTATATTCACATCTTTTTAGTCAATCAGCTAAACTTTTTATTAGCCACCTTTTTCGTTTATGCTTATGTTCCGTCATCCTCTATTAATTATCAACTATCTACAATGAACAGACTCACATTATACATTTTAACATTAATAATCATATTATTATTGTACCCGATAATATATTTACAGTGTGCCCCTCATTTGACGCTTCTTCACTCATATATAGCAGCATTTATTCTCACATTTACTAAAAACCAGATGCCGGATTCTTTCAAGTTTACTGAAGAGTGGAAATATCGCACAATATACTTGCAGGAATTCGCATTAATCGTGAAATTTTGTTTCACGAAATCATAAAAAAAAAACTGCAGGAATGGTTGTCTGATGAAGTTTACCACGTCAAAATCCCTTTCACAAATTTTAATTGAATCATATAATGGAATTTTTAGGACATCTACATGCGAAATATATTTCTACGTACTATAATATATGATTTGTAAAATTGTGCACAACATTATCGTAAATAATTAGAAAAGCTGAGCGTTCTGCAGCCCATTTATTTTGTGACATATCATTTATTCTATATACTTGTTGTAGTTAGTACTTTAGTTATAACAATAAAATAATAAGACTTATTACTTCAATTTTATAGATAGCATTTTTTTTGTAATGTTTACAAATTGAGAACATTTCAGGAATTATTAAAAAAATCGTTAAACTGTGTAGAACATGAATGAAAAAATGGAATTCCAAAACGTTTTCATTTTTCCCAGAACTGGAGAGAAAACCAGTAGAAAACAAAAGAACAAACGTACTGAAATAAATAAATTCATATTATATTTAATATGTTATGTTGATTATACAGATATCTGTGCACATTAACTACAAGGCTGGG
>JAUZND010000784.1:0-13907 GCA_034780555.1 Coelogynopora nodosa | reverse complement strand
ATTAGTATAGTTGCTAGACATTTTTAAGCAATTTTAATTACAATTTCTAACTTAGTTTTGCTTTCCTAAAAACCTCTTAAAATCACTTACGATTTTTGCTAAGAACAACGACGAACTATAGACACAAATCCCAAACTACGTGAATAACAGCATAATTTAATAGGATTGGTGGATAATAAGTGAGACCACTGAGCACACCAACCTAGAAATATGAATAACAAAACAATGGATTTGTTCTAAGGTATGAGTATAATAAAACATTAAAAGAAAATATATTTTCAAAAACTAAGAAACTAAATATTACGAACATCTTAATATATATTTTAATTTACTTTGTGATACCAAATAATGGTAGTAGATATTTATTTAAAATGTTTTAAGAGCATAGATGAAATAAAATGTATTAACATGATCGGGAAGTCGTAACTCAAAAGGTAGCAAAATAATGCATGGATTCCTCAATAATTCTAAGTTGACCAATATCATAATTATAACAGTTTATAGTGAATACATTATTCCCAATTGTTAATGGTATAATTCCAATTAATAATGGCGTAAATCACTGCCTCACCCTCTTGACAACAGCAACCTTCAACTTCTCCAGCGCGGCATGCAGACTTGCGTCACCCGCAGCATGAATAGCTGTCAGCTGGGACGTGACAAGTTCCAGAATCAGATGACAAAGCCGACTACATGGCAACCGACGCGAGGACTTCCGCTTTACTTTGACCGGGCGCAGTGCCGCAGGTTCGATCACTGGCATCGTGACCAGTTGGACGCGGAGGAAGAGCACCAACTCGGAAACTTCTGCCAGCGAGAGGGCGCGGAGATGGCGTGCGTGGAGATGGTTGCACTTCAATAGATGTCGCCTGGAAGAAATGAATTGAAATTAGCAGGACATTGAAGTGACAAGGTTAAAGATTATTATAGAATAATTATTAATATAAAAAGTAATTAGATGATATACCGAACATATATTTTTTAATATAGCAAATCAGTACAATATATTTAAATAATTCATTCAACCTATATATAGAATATAAAAATCAGTTTTCAATAGAGACATTACTTCCATGAGTCAGAGGTGCTTTACTGTTTAAATATTCAATAATCCAAACATTACTATTACTTAATTATATCTTAATATTAATTAAAAACATCGATGTTCTAGATATACTACTGTAAAGACGGAATCAATATGAACAAAAAAGCAACAACTTTGGAAGTATAAAAAAGGAACAAAATCATACGTTAATTCTACATAAAACATTTTAAACATCATAGGCTACACTTATTTTATTGTCATGACCGTGAAAAACTTAACCACGTCAAAATATTGCTTCAATATTGTAATAGCAAATATGCAGTATAATTGATTTTTTTGTATAATTAAATTGTAGAACAAAATATATTTAATGTTCATACAATATGAATTAATGAAAATAGTCTTAATATAAAAATCTTAAAATAATGTAAATAACAATAGTCTTTTCCTTGTTAAGGTCTGAAGTGTTTAATACTTATGATAATTTTAAAATACATAAAGAAATTATTAATTTGTGACTCTTGTTCCTCAGAGGCTAAAAATAAATAATAACAATTATTCATATCTCACTCCCACAGGATTAATTTAGTCTAGTTGAGTTTAACCATAATATATACGTACCGTAAATGTTACCAGCAGACTTTTAACCAAATTAACTAATGTCATGAAGATGACTCTCCTGGTATTTACATATTTTTATATACAATTAGTATTTTAATATATATATATATATAATATAGATATGCATAGTATGACGGGGCGCTGTGTAATATCAAAAATTGATTTAAACTTACAAGAGATTTCTCGAAGAATTCGATTTTTTATCTGATTTTGACCCGCCTTTTTTCGGAGAACTAAAGAAATAAGTATTAGAAAACAATATGATTATGATTAAATGTATTCATACCTTTTATGATTAGATAATACGATATAATATGTTGAAGATAGCAATAAAGTTAATGAGGATAATGAAGTTAAAATTAAAGTAACAAGACAATGCAAAAAACATTTTAGAAGTTGTTTTAAAAGTAAACCGTAAATGAAAACACATTAAACCTCACAATTAACTTATACATACAATTCACATACAATATTCACAAAAAAGTTATTTATTGGATTGAACTAAAAAAATATATATAAAGAGCACATAACATTAATCAATAAGAAAAAATTATAGTCACAATTAAATTTCTCAGATCACGTCCAGGTATTAATTGGTTTTGATCTTACCTGAGAATAGTTTTGATACAAAAAACGGCAGCAGAAGGAGTTAAGGCTTGTTTCTTAGCAACCAATTTAAAGACAATATTAACATCTGATTCTCGATAGGCTATTTCTGAAAAAGCATCAACCTCCCTGCAAAAACATAAAATAAAACAAAATGATGTATTATTTATTTATTATAATACGCAATAAAATAGTTTTGAATACTTCTAAGGAGAAAGGATGAGTTTTCAAATATATTAACTTAACTAGTGTGTTTTATATAATGTACAGCAATAACTTAAAATACAACTATACATTTGGAAGTATTTTTATAGTTAATAATTTTTTCTAAACAATTAAAAGGCTTATACAAAACTTTTATAGAAAACTGATTAAAAAAGATATACAATACATATTATTCCCACGTAATATCGTTTATTAAACATTGACAACGATATACCAATAAAGAGAAACTACTAAACCGGTTAGAGGTATTTTCTTATATTATACTTAATTATATACAAATGTATTCATTAATAACAATTTTAAACATTAGTCAACAAACATTTATTTAGACAACATCTATAAAAGCAAATTACCAATTACAAATATTCATTAGTAAATATTTTTTATAAAGCTTGAATCTAAGAAGTCTGTCTTAATGTGTCATATCTATATGACGGATTTGTGAGTACAATACAAGGTGTTAATACAACGCATACGTTTACATAATTCAGAAGAATAATTATTTCGGATTAGGTCGTATACCATAATTAAAATATGCAAGACAACTGTGCAACTGATTGTTCAAAGTCCAGCACCTTTTTCTTTAGTCACCTCTTCTTCTTTCTAATTTCATATTTCCCAAATGAATCTTCTGCTTTTTGAAGTTAATAAGCTGTCTTTTAAATCCAGTTTGCCTCGCCATCTTATCACTTCAGATATGTTTTACATAAAGTACAAGCTACGTTTGGATTGTAAAATTTGTTTAAATTTATATATCTGGTTTAATGATAACACATTCCTTTTGATTGACCTTTCTGGAGTTTAGTCATGAATGTTGTTTTGTCCCTTAAACCATACTGATATTATTATATAATTTCTTATTTGACAGTCGCGATAATTTATGGTCTTTTCCATTTTTGTAATTGTTTTGTGGTGGTGCTGAGGAATTAAATAAAATATGATAATTTTTTCTATTCACAAAATCAATGTTAAATTAGTTTTTATAATATATTAATAGCACATGTTCAGATCATACAGTGAGTTTTAAAATTTAAAAAATACTTTAAAATATCGAATCCATCAAACAATAAATTTAGGTAGAAATAACATAACAATCTATATTTTTAATTTAAGATTTTATTTGATGGTAGTTACAGATGGGTTTGGATATCAACCAAAATGTAAGTATATAACAGGCGCAAAAATAAAAATAAAAGTCGAGGCCATGACTATGAACGGTACATCAGTTCATATACAAAAGTATGCAATAGTTGATTTACAATGTTCTGTAGAGGTTATAAAACATATATTCCTAGAGTGCTTCAAATATAACATTAAATTAATGTAAGCATACTCATCAGTGAGTGAAGTGAATTTATCTATCTGCTCGATAACCGCAGCGACTGGCATTGATTTGAGACTCTTTCCCGCTGAACACGTACTCGACTCAAGACGTCGACGTTTTGGAAATGAGGATCTTTGAATAACCTTGCTTTTGTTCTCCTTGGTGGCAAAAAAATGAACAACTATTCAGTTACTTTGTCACTGTTACTACGTCACAGTAAATGCTTCATTTAGTTATTGTTACTACGTCACATTGTTACTGTTTCTATGTAGCTTTGTTACAGTTACTTCGGTATTTAGTTACTGTTATTACTTCACTTTGTTAGTTACTATGTCACACTGTTAATGTTTCTATATCAGTTAGTTAGTTACTTCGTCATTTAGTTACTGTTACTACGTCACTTCGTTAGTTACTATGTCACATTGTTAATGTTTCTATATCAGTTAGTTACAGTTACTTCGTCATTTAGTTACTGTTACTACGTCACTTCGTTAGTTACTATGTCACATTGTAACAGTTTCTATGTCACTTTGTTACAGTTACTTCGTCATTTTGTTACTGTTACTACGTCACTTCGTTAGTTACTATGTCACATTGTTACTGTTTTTATGTCACTTCGTTAGTTACTTCGTCATTTAGTTACTGTTTCTATGTCAGTTACTATAATGTCAAATTGGACTTACCATGGTTAGATAAAAAACGAATATTACACAGAAATTACTAACGGAAAAAATGTAATGGGGATCTATTAGCAATTCAAATAATTTTTTAAATTACTTGCTAAAAAAATTATAAGAAATCCACATTTCTAATGTGTAAAATTATGCAACATTATAAAGAAAACTTACAATTTCCGCTTTGGTCCATTTAACTACTAAATCAGGATGCATTTTCTGATAATCTGAAAAATAAGAGTTAAAAATTATGCATAAAGAGGAAACAAACATATACATAAAGAAATAATGATATGGATAATGAGTTTCTCCATCAGATTACTTTCACTAACAATGTACCAAAACATATAAGACTGCAAATTTCGAGATGTCATTTAAATTTTGTTGTGGCTTCCATTAATATAGTAAACCTAGATGTATTATGTCTTTAAAAGATAAACAATAGTTTTGTATATTATAATATGTAAAATTAATATTTATATATAAATTATTATAAGTTTATCACAACAGTATAATATTAGTTGAGAACTTAGTTCAGTTGAACTAATTATAAATTTTAAAAAATGTTTAATGGTACTACAAAATAATATTTATTATAACAATAAAATACTGTTTGAGATGAAGTAATTTGGGCTATGCCTTTCAAGTTTACTAGAGAACAGATAAAAATAGTTATGCATCATAAATCGATTGTAATATACAAAACAAAGTGTTACAATATTTTCTTAATATTGGATCAAGTTTCATATCACAGATAAAAGAATAACTATTTGAAATGATAAACATTTATTTAGTGAAGTACAAAATGCAGCTATGTTTAGCGATGTATAAAAATAGTGGGAACAAGTATATATTAAATATAAAACAGATATTAATACTAAATGTGATTATGATAGTACATCCAAAGATGGTAGCGATAAAATAACATCATACAAGACATTGAATACTTGCCAAAATTATTACATTTATAAGATATAATGTAGGTAGAGTTTTAATATAACTATGTACAATAAATCCAAACTTTTCAGTGAACGAAATCCATTAAATAAAATATATTATTTAAAATTCTGAGATAGATGCACAAATTGTTGACTAACTTAAGCACCTAGCTAAGTTTAGAATATAATGGTGAATTAATACATATAGGACAGTTGATTGAATTTTAGGCTAATCCTTACTCACAATAAAGCTTAACATTTTACCAACCAAAGAAAACAGTCATTTAATCTTTAATGTAATAATTTGCCAATCATTAACAAAACAAATAGTGTTTGTTCGAACTAAGAATTATAGAAATTATATAAAATAATGTATACTAATATTTTATTACTAAAAATGAAGAGAGCAACATATAAACAAAATTAATTATTTCAGCAATAAACATGACATAAAAATGGAATATTTTATCTAAACTGATTAATAAATATATTTATAGATTGCTGTATTTGTTATGGAGAACTGATAGACAGAAAACTGTTTTGAGGACAGACTATCAAGACAACATAAAGATCAGTAAGTTCATATTATGAAGGATGTTTAGTAATAAATAAAATCGGCATATTATCCAGATTAAGAACAACTTTGAGATACACCAATGAATAATTATAAATAAAGCCGTCTTATTATATATCTGTAATCATGGCACAATTCATGAAATCTGATTAAAAAACCAGAGAAATAAATATCTAGAGTTGAGTATGTTAATTTCGAAATACATAACAAAATATGCAATAATAATAATTGGAAGAATAAATTGAACATTTACTTGTGACAGAATGCCAATTAATAACAACAAAAGAAAATTTACACGAATGTATTATACAACCATAACAATTTGAGTAGTAAAGTTAATCCCATTTTTTTTAATAGACAATTTATAAAACACACTGAAGTTAGGTGAATGAGGACATGCCACATGTCAAAGAAAAGAGCACAACTGGAAAACAATTAACACAGGTCGTAACTCTCAGATCAATGCAACAGAAATGGCAACTTCAGTACTAACGGATGATGTTTCAGATGACTGTAAACTCGACCGTTTCTTCACTGGCACAAAATTGGCATGACTCAGAGCCTTATGCTTTTCAAGACGAGTTTGTGAACTGAACATGATTCCACAGATCGAGCACCCAAAATCGAGACCCATGCCCTTAGATCCTGCCGTCTGACAAAACCAACTCTGATGGTAATAGAGCCGTGAACGAGTGGCGAATCTACGTTGACACTGAGGACAGTGGTGCTCCATCTTGCTTGTCCGAGAACACATTCGACTGTGGTTTTCCAGTGATTTTACAGATGGAAAAACATTACGGCAAATAGAACAGGTGACTGGCAGTTTCTGTCTATTTTGGGTAGCGACATTCTTTGTAGTCTCTAATTTGATTTTACAAACACGATTGTGATTAGCTAGCGCTTTTACAGACACAAAAGATCTGGAGCAAACAGGACAGGTGACTGGCAGTTTCTGTCTGTTTTGGATAGTCATGTTCTTTGTAGTCCCAAGTTTGACCTTACAAACTCGACTGTGATTAGCGAACACTTTTACAGACAAAAAAGACCTGGAGCAAACAGGACAGGTGGCTGGCAGATTCTGTCTGTTTTGGATAGTCATGTTCTTTTTAGTCCCAAGTTTGACCTTACAAACTCGACTGTGATTAGCGAACACTTTTACAGACAAAAAAGATCTGGAGCAAACAGGGCACGTGAATGGGAGTTTTTGTCTGTTTTGGATCGTCCCATTCTTTTTAGTGCAAAGTTTGACCTTACAAACTAGACAGTGATTAGCGAGCGCTTTTACAGACAAAAAAGATTTAAAGCAAAAGGGACAGGTGACTGCCAGTTTTTTCACTTGTTTAGCAGCACTGGTCCCTATGTTCTTCTTGCTTCCCAGTTCAATATTGTGCTTGTGGCAGAATCTACTATGAGCACCTAGTGCATATACATTAATGAAAAGGCGGTCACATTTTGTGCAGGGAAAACTTGTTACATAGTTGAAAGAGGGGGAGTGCAAGCGAGCAGTATGAAGTCGAAGTTCCCGATCACTGGAGAAGGTACGTGGACACTGATTACAAGATTTAAGCATACGATCGTTCTCTGGCGATTGAATGGAGTTCGACACTTTAACAGCCTTTTGATTGTGACAGCGCTTGTTTTGATGGGAGCGCATGTTATTAACTGAATTAAACCGACGGGAACAAAAGTCACAAACGACAGGTTTGTCAGCATTTTTGTAGTGTATTTTGATGTGTCCAGTGAGGGAGAGACGGCTGGCAAACACTCGGCTACACACCTGACATTCGTACATGCCATCAGCTGATCTCAGAGAAGTATTCAGATGTTGATTCATTGGATGAGTTGATTTTGGAGATTCTAGTATGGATGGAAGTAAAGCTGGGATAGATGGTCGCATGGCACGATTTCTGATAGGTAAAGGCATCACATCTGAAACAAAGAAAATAATTTTTACCTGTTTAATTTCATTAATAAAATGTGAGTTATCAAAAAATGCAGATGATTCATAAATATTTTAATGACAAAAAATGTTGATGGAATAGTGATAAAAAATAGTGTAATTGATACAATTACATATTAATAAAATAATAAAAATTGGATGATAACTTGACATTTAATAGAATTAAGCAATGAGCTAGTAATTTATTAATTTATATGATATAATTATAGTTAAAATATCACAGATCAAATTTATATTTATTAAAATCGTGTTTTTGTTTATATCTTCTTAAATAATGTTTAACCCTTCATCCATGGTCACTTCAATCTGTAAGGTTACTCCATGGAGGGGAATATCCTCCAGCCATGAAAAACAAACTTCCTATCATCTGATTAAGCTGAAATTTACTATGCAGAAACCTTCTAAAGATGTGACAGGCTATTTATATTTTCAAAAAAATTAATCAATTAGTATCATTTTTATGACCTGATTACATCATAAACTCCAGTTTAGGAAAACTATGGAACAATAACCATACTATGCTATATATTGACCCATATTTATGTATGCTATAACTTTTGATCAATGCAACCAATTAACTTGATTCTTTTTGCATTTGATTCCAGATCACAATATTTATAATAGTTGGATCTATTTTTATTATTATACTACTTATATTAATAAGCTATAAGTAGCATAAATGCTATTTGAGTATTATTTTAAATTGCTGGTTATTTAACAAATAATTTTATTATTCAAGTAAAATGTCTAATTTTAACAATAAATTTTTTTTCTTCTATTAACCCTTGATACACGGAGAGGGGTATTCTAATTTTTTCAAATAAATAAAGTTTTTGATTGAATGATATAATGTATGACCCTTATTTTTTTTACTCATTGGCTAAAATACTATTATCTAACTAAAAAATATTACAAATATAATTTCGAATATTTGTACATTCCAAAAAAGGTGTGTTTTTATTGAACTATTTTATACCCCCTTAGTTTTCATACTTCCCATTGATAGTAGGAGCTGACACTCACAACAAATAAACAATAAGTTATTAAAATAACTAGCAATTTTAAATAATACTCAAATAGTATGTATACTACTTATTAGCTTATTTATATTATTAGTATAATTATATAAATATAACAACATTCTAGGTGGGCTTATGGTGAGGCGGTCACCCGAGCCTTTAATTTGCATATAGAGCAACATTTTGTAATGTTTTAATACCTAGAATGTATATAAATGGTTGATGATATCCTATACAATATATTATTTTTTTTGAGAAATTACTTTTATAAACCACAAATAATTTTTTTTAAATATAATACAACTTCTGATTTCATAATTTATATACATTAGATTAGTTGAGATATGTGTATTATGTACAATATATGTCAGTTATGTTTTAGTTAGGAACAGTTTGTTTTAAAAAATTATGATCAAATAAAAAAACGCAGAAACCTAGAAATATCTAAAAAACGCATGCAATAATGCAGTTTTTAACAAAAAACGCAGCTTTTATCAGCACTGAATTATGGTATATAATGCATGGAATGCCTGGAATGTTTCAGAGTTTAGGAACAGTTATATAAGAAATACATTTAAATACTTTCAACATCCTTCAGTCTTGTCTTTTGGATAACAAATAAAGTATGTGAGTGTAGCAAGAATTTTTTTAGTTAATTATCTCAATCAAACAAAAATTGACATATTTAAAAAGTATACCAAATATTTTTAAATTTGAGTATCTCTTGTTTGAAAATTTTGATAATTGAGTATACTTGACCAAGATTCCAAAATGTATGTATGTACATGAATTTCATGCATCCGTGGCCACCTTGTAAAGGGTCAAAGCTTAATTACTTGACAGATGTAGAAGGGTAAATTAGTATTTTAACCCTAAATACACCATGGTGTCCATGTAGACCACAAGGAAATTTTAAAAAACAGTCATTTATTTTATGGTCAAGTTAAATGTCTTGCTTTCCTGACTTTGTCCTAAATTTATGTTGTCTTCATTTTGACACTTGATTTTTTATCATAGCATCTAGTATGTAACAATAATTTAAATAAAATATATTGATTGTTTACCTGTGGGGTCTGTATGGATCCAATTGATGTAATTTTGCTACTTAGTGTGCAGTACTTTATTATACTATATAAAATATAATTTATAATAATGTATATATATATATATATACACAATTATAATATGTAACTATATTTTTTATACTTTATTATTACACTGAGGCAAAATGGAATAGAACAAAACACACATACCCTAATAGTGTATAGAAATCTAGGTAATAGTAAAAGCCTCAAGCCAACTATGTATATCAATTCCACTCTGTTGTAATTGGTCAATTTATATGCTGGTGACTTGCACCTTGTATGTATGTACCTACTATTTATTTATCTGGTTTGTGTTCACCATCCAAGCATACATACAATAGATATATAAATACAAAACATGGCTAATATTCTTATGCTGAACACATTCTGATTAAACTAGTTATGGGCCAGTAATTGAAGAAATCAATATAGTGGAACACATAGTAAATAAATTCATCATGATGTAAATAGAATGACATTAAAGAATGAAAGTCAGCTAATCAACATATATATTGGGAGACTCCAGGAATGTAATACACTATTGGAGATTACTGGACCAATGGTTAGAATATGGAATACATGTGGCATCAGTCCCAAGCATGCATTCCAAGGAATAACCCTATTTGAAATCAAATGCTGGAAATTATTATGGGAAGGCTGTGAATCAAAGCCAATTACATTTAGTGACACTTTGAAAAATACCAAAATTATTCTTTGACCTATCGCAACATTTACACTATTTTGAGACTACTGTTATTAGTTCATGTGACCTCATGTACATTGAAAAGGGCAAATTCCTTGCTTGACTTCATGAAATTGGCTAGATGGAACATTATATCAGAAGATTGACTAAATTCACTGCTCATAATTTTCTGTCACAAAGACATATCACATACTCTTGACCTCAATAAAATAATCAAAAGGTTTGTAGTGGTTTCAAACAGGGAATTAATATTTTAAACCGATTCTTATCCTATCCACTATGTTGTACATATTTCAATCCAATTACATTCAATTTACAACATTTGCTATTGTCATTAATAAATTAATTAAATGTTCACAAAAATCCACAAGAATGTTGGTGGATAAAGTACTTTTAAACAGTTTTATTTGATATTCATTTTGGTTGTTGCTATATACTGAACATTTCGATAATGATACCAAAATTAACTTTCAAAATATAGCAACTTTTACTCTACATACTAAAATTGATTTTTAATACCTCAATATAAGTATGTACAATTAATTATAGACATATTTCAGAAAATTATGATAAGCATACTTTTTCTATAAAAGTAACTGATAATGAAACTAATAAATAGAGTGGACATCTTAAGCATGGTGCACACTATGCAACAGTGAAATATTAAAATGTTGAAACCAATTTAATGTCAATGATGACAAGAATAATCCAGGGCTCGAAATTATCATGAAATAATTTAATGGAAAATCTGGAGCAGCTCCTTATGTCTTATGGGGGTCTGGGGTCTTGTAATGGAAAATTTTGAGCCCTGATAATCTTACTTTTCTGAAACTAAATCTCTCAAATTTGAAATAAAAATGTAAATGCTATAAAATATTTTAAACAATAAAATTATTTTATTTATAATAAACATTGAAATAGTATTGATAAATAGAAAAAAATGCTACATACCAAAAATGGCTTTTATAATTAATAAAATTATTTTTTAATTAGTTTATAAATATATAATAAGAACTTTATATATATTTAACTATATTTATTCAAGGAGGTATATAATTATAGAAAATTCAATGTTTAAACTAAGTAAAAATAATGTTTTATTAATTATAAGAACCATTTTCAGTATATTTTGTATAGCAATTTTTGCTTTAGAATTTGTATAAATAAAAATGGTATATGGAATTTTCAATTAATTTTAGACCCATTATTTTGATTACACAATAAAATGTCACCACAACATAATGTCACCATGACAAAATGTAACCAATATTGTTAATAAATAAAATATATAAAAAGGATGCTGTTATTTTTCTGTCTATAGGGATGAATTATTTGTCCATCCAATAATTATTATTTTCATTAATACAATACAAATAAACAAACGTTTGTATAATTTCATAAAAAATCATAACAAAATAAAATTATTTTAATACAAACATTTGTTTATTCATATCAATATTTAATTAATGTTTAATATGTGAATGTCTAATGTCTGCATGTCTAATGTATGGACTATTGCTATGCCCCTAAAAATCATTATCATTGGATTATGCCAATTACTTTAATAAAATCCAATTTCAATTCTGAATAATCTGATGCTGATTCCACAAAAACCAATGCTGATGCCAAGAACCTAAAATAAAACCCAATGCTGATTACAATGCCAATAAATATATATTTTTAATTTATTTTACATATTTGTTATACTTCCAACTGCCATCAAATTAACTACACTTTTATTTAAAAAATATGTTTCTGAGTAAATAATTTTATGTAGTTGTTATTCTTTCAGCCACCATAAAAATAACTCTAATTTTATAATTCCAGTAAATGGAATTACTTAGCAGAAATACTTACACATTAATACTCAATAAAAATTTAATACAAATATGATAAATATATTATATAAACAATTATGTTTCTGAGGAAATTATTTTACATAGTATACTTCCTGCAGCCCTCAAAATAACTACAATTTTATAATTCTGAGAACCATAAACCTGCAAATCTAACATCCCCCACCCCCTATTTTTTTATTACAGATACTTGCAATTAAAAAATTAATTTTTAATATATTTTTGGCAGAAAGCTGCCAAATGGCAAAAGATTCTCATGTCTGAAACTATGAACATTAAACATTTAATGTTTAGACCTCTGAACAGTAGGTAAAAATCACTGAATGTTAGACATCCTTGACTAAATAGTAGGCACATAAGCCTACTGTTTAGATGCACTAGACATCAGTCATCTAACATTTATGCTTTTAATGTATCTACAAATATGTTTGATCAGATATATTTATGTATCATATACACTTAAATAATAAATGATAGAACAT
The DNA here is from genome assembly GCA_034780555.1 of Coelogynopora nodosa. NCBI lineage: Eukaryota > Metazoa > Platyhelminthes > Proseriata > Coelogynoporidae > Coelogynopora > Coelogynopora nodosa. Next base: position 795 of record JAUZND010000784.1, on the reverse strand, counting down.
GTTTGGACAGCAGCTAGTCTGTTTAATGAAATATGTGCTATCCAAACAATTATATAATTTTTAAACAAATGAGTTAAATTAATGTGCATTGCTCGACAGTCTATTCCAATTTTTAAATAATTTATATATTTAATCATAATTCAGTTATTTACAATCTTTATCAGTGATTTATAAGATAAAAAATACTACTTACTGGTCGATTACCATTATTTATTTATGCAAATGTTAGCATGTAATATATAGATGTTTAATGTACTTTGTCAACAAATGGAATATGGATATAGTAATATTCAGTAGAGATAAATAATTCTATATTGCATTGAAATTTTACAATATAATTAAGACTGAGTTCCACATGAACTCTTGTAGATAGAGTGAAAGAGGGCATCACTGGTTCCATGTATGGCATGGAACTTGGCCTTGCAGTTGCTCCATGTTCCTTCAATCCTGTTGGTGTGCAGTGTAGGATCATTGGGATTTGGTAAAGCGGCATAAGCATCCCGTAATAATTCTTGTTCCAGGTAGAACATGGTGCTGGATAATTGGAAGCAGTGAGGCAGCTGAGCTATCTGCTACTGGAAACATGAAGCAGTTGTTTGTCTCCTGTTCTAACATACCAAGACGGTACAAATGCATACACCAACCAGGTCAACCTCCCTTCAAGGATGCGACCAACCCAGATCCGGGTTTTTGTATGGAAAGAGACCACATGCAACTTGTGGCTTCTTTCGGCTCCACCCTAGAGTTGCTAGACTAGATGAACTCGCTGGCGACATCGAATCTAACCCTGGGCCC
>JAUZND010000783.1:0-13908 GCA_034780555.1 Coelogynopora nodosa | reverse complement strand
AAATTCGGAATTCTAAAAAGCCAATTTTAAATCTAAAACTAATATATGTTATCGTCGATCAGTTTTCGAATTTAAATAATACTTTTTAGCTCGTGATTTTTATCATTTTCTGATTGACAAAGCTATATACTTCGTGATTGATATTAAAAGAGAAAACATATTAAATGATATAAAACCTAAATTAATGAATACTAAAAAACCTTATGTAGTAACATACAGCCCTATCATTACAAGATTAGCTTTGATTGTAATAATTATTGATAAAACTGAAACTAAAAATATATTTCCAGAACCTGCCATGGCAGCCAAACCATATAAAAATATAAAATCTACTCTTATTCATAGTTAATTTACGAACACTATAAACATAAAAACTTTAAATTCTAATCACAAATGTAATAGACCTAGATGTAAAACATGTCCCATTTTCACAAAAACTAAAACTTTTACTAACTAAATTAATAACAAATCTGTTAAAATAATTAAGAGAAGTATTTGTACCACAAAGAATTGCATTTATGCGACTATATGTAAAGAATGCAAACAAGTGAATTCTTTTGTATTCGGTAACCATGTTTTTTATGCACAAATCACATCTATTTAATTGATGTTTTTTCTATAAATATTAAGTTCCTTTCATTGAACTACAATATAAGGAAGGTAACAATATTTATTATGTCCAAATATTGTAATTGAGATATTTAAATTGGCATTAAGAGTATGTTTTGAACTCAACTACAATGTTCAGTCTTATATTTTTGTTTCAATCATATGGTTTAGAACATTTTTCTAATAGCTCTTTAAAGAAGAAAATAATCCTTACAATATACTTTAGATTAAATATATATATATATATTTTTTATCGTTATGCATAAATATAGTACTTTGTAATCAGCAGAAGGTCGATGATTGCTAAGTGCTCATAATTAGATGCACGCAGTACTTATTCATTTATTAATTAAATGGCGAAATTTCGAAAAGGATAAAGGTAAAACAATAAATCTTATTATAATTATTTTTTTACATTAATTAAATAAAACTAAATAATCAGATCATGTGTTGCTGAATAAAAGCTTTCATTTTATCATTTTAATCTAGAAAATATATTATCTTTGTTCTTTTTAATATTTTGTAAACTTTGTTTTATAAATTGTAGTGGCATTATTTATACATTAATAATTACGTAAATTTTTCTTTATTTAATGTTATCTATCCGCTTTTTTACTGTTATATATTTGCTACTAATTCAGTAATATTATTCATTATGCATATAATATCTGTACAAGTTAACAAATACATTTACTATTTTCGCTAGGAATGGGGGTTAGCTACTCCCCCTACCTTAGTTAAAGTAAAATAATTAAAATATTGATTTTATACAATCATACGTTACCAATCAACCTTGACATCTCACGATCAGAATCATCAATTATTTTCAATGATCATAGTTACAGCGACACAAACTTATAAATTAACTTAACATCAATTCAATAATGAGCTCGTCATAGTTGAATCTTCATATGTGTTTTCTTTATACCCTTAATTGAGTGTATTGTATATAAGGACCAGTGTGAACTAAGCCATTTTACAAACGGTTTGCACGTTCCATTGTATCTAATATCATAATATATATTTGGCATCACCAGACCGATCATCATCAACCATTAGGCTACCATGGACACATTATTACGTGTCTGCGAGGTTTCTTTGTGTTTTGAAGTCACTTAATTGCTGGACTAGATATTCTTTACAAACAAAAGATGCCAATTTTCATCTCTCAGGAACCTATAATATTACACACTAAGATTATATTACCTTAACACAACTTAGTATTTCATAATTTGTGCTAAATTATTTGGCTCCGGGTAACTGTGCGGGGACAACTTTATTTCATACATTCTGATAATTTAAGTGAATTGCCTCTGAAGTGTAACACGTAAGTCAGTTTTGACGTTAAATCTAAATTTGTTTGAATACTTTAGTTTATAATTTTTATAAAGTTTATAATTTTTATCTTTATTTTCTTAATAGAAATGTCACAAAACATATCGAACTTATGATTATATACTTTGTGCATTCATATCAAATCTCAGATCATGACGTGTTTGTTGTGTATACGAACATAGCAAGATGAACAAGTATCGTTTGAGTAGTTTTTCTGGAAAATTAAAAGTATGTTTATCACTGTTTATGATGTGTGCATTTGTTTAACTTCTTCTTCAACAAACCGAATTTTTATTCCTTGTATATAATTTACGCCAGGTAAAAGACTTCTCTAAACGATTTAGTTCTGAAAATACTTTAATAAAAAAACACTTTAACTTCTTTGATATTTTGTGGTTTCATTTTGATTCTGTAGTTTTCACCATCGATTATATATTGATTATACTTTGACTATACGTAATACACTATGCACTGAGATTTGCATTGAATTTACAATGTTATTTATGAAATAAATATGTTTTAAGAGACATTTTCCATTAAAAAGAATATGAATTAATTTGTAGAAAAATTAAGAAAATATGTAACAATTTTCAACTTTGATTATGACTGACATAGAAAGTTATTAAAATGTTATAATTTGGTAAGGTTGTCAAATAACAGTGAATGTGTGATATATTTTGTAAAATATTAATATACCAAATCAAAATAACAAAATCGATACTTGTTTTGTGATATTATATATATTAATCATAACTTTATTAATCAGGTGTCAAAGAGATTTTTGAGAATAGTCACAATCTTTAGTTATGTCATCCTCAATTGCTATCTAAATGCTTCTTAAAACTATTACAAGATCATAAAATGGACCTGATGGAGACAAGAAACTAACAGCTCTGTAGTATTGACAATGTAAAAAATGCTCCTCATTTAATTTAATCTGGTCTTATGGAAATTGCTTTCTGTATTGAGGCAGGCGCATTAGGCAAATATATTTCAAACCAAAATTATTTATGATTTCTCTTTAATGACACTTCTAAAAGACGGTAACGGAGCTATAATCATTAAAATAATGCAATCAAAGTTGTGTAATACATTATTGTGAACTACAAACAATATAAAATGTTATAATTGAATTCCATTTAATTATTAAAATACGATTGTATGCGATTTTAATCTTTTGACATCGCAAAATATTAGTAATAACAAAGCTGTTACATTTTTAATGCTATTTAAAATCAAATTATATATGTTTCATTATTTTCATTATTTTGGGAAACTTTAACACAGTTAAACGAATTGGTAAAGCCAAATGTTTACCCAAAGTGTCTCCTGCTCTGTAAAAAAACTTTTGTTGCATAAAAAGACATCTATTCAGCAAATATTGTCGTATATTTCCTTTGTTTAATTTTGGACAAATTAAATTGTGATGCATTTGAAAATAATGTTAAAATTAAAAAAATATACGGAACGTTTTTATACATAGGCCTATCGACAAGTAGGGGAAACTGTTTTTACATACATGAAAACATTACTATATTATATATATATTATTAATATGGGCTACATTCAAAGTGTGACTATGTTGTTGTAATTATTGATATAATGTAATTATACTTGTATAACAATTTTTATCTTGAATCGTAATAGCCGCACACCAAACAATATTATGTGTAGGATATGGGATAAACCAGTTTATATATATATACTTGACTAACTGTATATTTTCTACATAACAAATAAAATAATTAAATGAATGTATCTATAAAATGAATGTATCTATATAAAATGAGATGAGCTCCATTTTTTATAGTGACAAAATTGGCAGAACGATTACATTGACTCGTATTTTTGCTAATATATCCGTAAAATACTATTGTTTAATTCTGCTTGCAATGCTCCCCCGTAAAAAAAAAATCGCCACCTGTTTTAGAAAATAATCTAAAGAATATTGTTTTTTATTATTAAATAAATTAATATGATGCGTTTATTTAGAAACTTAGTTTAGAATTTTTTTATAAAATATAAAGTTAAATATTTACTTATGACTTTCATTGTATATTATATTCTACAGATCAACTTCAATGAAACAAAATTAAAATGGACGAATATTGTTCAGGGACAACAAAAATAATTCTTGCCCAGTTGGAAGAAATTAAAAATAATACTTGCTCACCTGTGGAAAAGCTAAAAAACGAGGTTGAATCATTATGCAAAGAATTGCTAGAGCGTGGGAAATACGTTGAAAATGAAACATCTCTGAATGAATTGCAAGAAAATCTAGAGGCTCATCTGGAAACTTTAAAATATGACTTTAAGGAAGCAGAACTACAAATTATTCAATTAAATAAAACAGATAACCAGTGGACCATTTTCAATGAGTTTCATATAAAAACGCGCAACATGAACGGAATAACGACTAATTTGAGGTCCCGCGTACGAAAGCTAAACGCGATATGCTTACAAAAAGGACATGAAAAAAATCAAACTCTGGAAAAACTCAGCATTCTTAACGAATCCGTAATTTCTATGAATGCAAATTTCAGAGAGGAAACACAACGAGTATTGGATAAACACCCTGATGATGACATACTCAGAAGACAAGTAATTAAGTTGGAACAAAAATTAAACCAACGAAAAAGTGATATGAGGTACTATTATGAAACAATAAGGCAAAAAATAAAAACAAATAACGATAATAATGAAAGTATCATAAGAATGTTTCAAACTGAGAAGAAAAAAACCTGTGAAGTCATCAAAGAATTAAAAGATGAATTGCAAAAAATCGTACAAAACCAGCCTTCGGCAAAGGCTTCTTCAGAAAGTGAGCCATGCAGACTACAAGAAAATATGAAAGTACTATATGACGAAACAAAGCAATCATTGAATGACTTGAAACTTAAAATTGATCAGTCAACAGCTAATGCTGAAAATGAAGATGAAAGACAAAAGCTTTTCGAATTGAAGAGGACAGTAAAAGATTACATTGATGAAAAACTCGAAAGCGCTTATCTATTAGCTGAATTGAGGTTGAGAAATGTTAGCGAAGGTGACAACAATCTTAAAATAGAAACATTTTTTACATTTAGAAAAAATGTAGATGATATAAACACAGAGATATTACAGATTTCTACGAAGATTCAAAATTTGAGAACCGACTATGAGCAGTGTTTGCGTGAAAAAGAGAACAAAATAATGAAACTTAAGGAATTGTACGAAAATAATATCTTGATTGCACACAAATTAAAAGAAACAATTGCAAATATTATTGCAGATAATGACATTGGTGGCTTCATTGACAAAGAAGATATGACAAATGACCTTAATGAAATCACGATCAATCTGGCCAATATAACAGAGAATTATCTTGCCATACATAACGAAGAAAGAGACAAGATTGATGCAATCGACGATGTCGCCAAACAGTACGAAATTATTGTTAAATTTGAATATGTCACAATTCAAACAAAGACAGATATTGATGCTTTGAATTCTAAATTTGTAGCTATCAAAGAGCGGTATAATATATCCCCAGAAGCTTCTTTGGCTAGAGCAATGAGATCTCAAGCAAAAAATCTGGGATTGAAACTTAAACCAATCAAAAATCTTGAAATATTTAAACTTCCTATTCAAGAGATGTACAAGGATCCTAATGCCAAACTGAGAAGATTTGAACTCGGAGAAACCAGAATTGACAAAGTTCATCGATATGTTATGTTGACCGGAATGACGGGATCAGGAAAGAGTCTCCACATCAATAACATGATCAACTACATATACGGAGTGAGTCATAACGACAAATTTCGGTTTATGCTGATAGTTAAAGAAGAAGAAATTAAAGAATGTGGTAAACGCGCAAGTAAGTGTTTGGCAGAAAGTATGACTTCTTGGGTAACCAGTTATACATTCAACTGGCAGGAGGGATTCCGCATAGATTACAGTCTTACCGTCATAGATACACCGGGCTTTGGTGACACTAGAGGACTGAAATATGATGAGATGATCGTTGGTCAGATTAGAAAATTCGTTAACAATGAGCAAATTTGTCCCACTCAAGAATTAACTTCTATTGGACTTCTCATTCAGGCAAGTCAAGCAAGAATTACTGAAGAGCAAAAGTACATCTTTGACCAAATTCTCAACATTCTAGGCAAGGATATGAAAAACAACATTTTCATTATTTTTACGTTTGCGGATGCTCATGATCCTCCAGCACTCGAAGTTGTGAAAAAAAATGAAATCCCCCACGCAGAAGGATGTATCTTTAAGTTCAATAATTCTGCTCTATATGCATCAAATAAAGATGAAAAATCATTTACTGCTTGGAAAGATGGCTACGATTATCTCAGTTCATATTTCAATAAACTTTTAGGACTGCAACACATGAGTTTGAAATTGACAAAGGAAGTTCTCGACGAACGGGAACATCTTCGTACTGCCTTGGGAGCATTACAACATGAAATTGAGCAAGGAATGGAAACTCTCCGCTTGATCGACGACCAAAGCCGAGTTATTGAACATTTAGAAGGAGCCATCAAAGCCAACAAAGATTACAAGGTTAAAAAGAAAACCTACGATTGTACCATGCAGACTGTCAATCACTACATTACAAATTGCAAACAGTGCAACTTTACTTGTCATAGTCCATGTCAGATTGCCGGAGATATGAAGCAATCATGTGCTGCAATGGAAAATGGTAAATGTAAAGTATGTGAAGGAAAATGTCCATATGACGAGCACATTAATGGAAACCAAGTTTACATATATACACCTGTTGAAATTGAAGAAACTATTGAAGAAATGATGAAAGATTACAATGTCAATGTTGACGATAAGAATGCGAAGAAAAAACTGCTCTCTGGTATGCTTGAGAAATACAAAAATCAAAGAGAGAAAGTCTTTGAGTGTATTAAAGAAGCTAACAAATGCTCCAATCGTCTCGAAGAAATTTCACTTCGGTGTAACTTTTTGAGCGATGTTGCGTTTATCGAACGTTTAATTGCATCTGAAGAACGCAGCAATCATCCCTACAAGACAGAACGACTCAATCACTATCGCGCTCTGAAGGATATGGCAAAGACACTGAAGGATGCGAAAACAAACCCACATTTATTGATTCCTCGTGTTGGTGACTACGAAAAACGAGTCTATGATTTTATCAGAAATATCGAGGATATCGGCGAGGAAATTCAACATCTAACATTGGGAGATGTTACCCAGTTGGAAGACCCTCCGTCTGAGGAAGCCTCATCATGTCCTTCAGTAATCTCAGATCCTCCGACATTTTCGTGCCTTGAAAATCCTAACTCTGATTGAGGATGATATTACAAATATTTAGAAAACAAAGTTATTCACATTTAACATGTTATTGATTATTCTATATGTGTGCTAATTATATTTATAACTTTAATCTATCTATAATACCATAGAGAAAACGTATACTGTTTCTACTCGTTTATAAAAACTAATCAATTGCGTGATATATTTATAGAAATTATTTCCGTATTTTCTAATAATACTATTTTAACAACGTTTTTAACATTTCATTTTTGCTTCAAATGTAATATTTATTTTTAAATGTTGTTTTTACTTGTAAAATTCTAACTATTTAGATATGGCCGGCAATTTAATTACTAATAAAAACGTGGTTTTCCCTTTTTTTTTTTTTTTTGCAACATGTCCAATGTACTACACGTTTATGGAGTGGATCTCCGAAAGTTGGTGTCATTAAAAATTTTACAGCAACATAGGCTTCTTCTTTTTTATATATTCCTAACTTAATTACTGTTTGTAAGTAGAATATTGAAATTCAATTTATAGTGAAAATGGTTATTTGAAAGAATTTTAAAATAGACAGAAAGGAAAATAATCTTAATTTAGATTTACTATATTCGCAAAACATTCACCTAGAATTTATTTTGAACACTTCAATTCCGCAAATCAATTTAGTTTGCCAAGGAAACATACATATTTCAAAGTACCAATTACAAATGAATATTTGTTTTTTAAGAAAATCTAGAAGAACAAAATAAAATCAATAAGAACATGTTGTAGAACAAACAAACAAACAAATATGTGTATTCCCAAATTCTTTATATATAAAACTCGGCATTTTAAATAAAACTTATCAGTAAAATTTACTGAATCGGCGCCTAGAAGAGATTTTCCTAAGTTTTGTAATTTAAACAAAAAATTCTAATACTTTTTTGTCTCTATAAAAATGCCCATTTTGTGATAAATTTGTATTAATTTTTGTTTTGTTTCGCTTTATGTAAAAATTAATATTACATAACTTTCCGCGGTATATTTAAATGCTTTAATTAGTTAAATTGAATTAACTCTGTATGCTCGCAATTTGATTTTTGCTGAATATACGACAAGACAAATATAATAAGTCAAATTTAATGTAATGATACTATAATAAACGGTATGTATTATAAATTGTTACGGTTTAAAATAATTTTAATAATATAACTCTTTACAGAAATCCCAAATTAATGTTCTCTTTTGCAAAGCGCGATAACTTATTATCAGTGTCTGTTGTTTATTTAAAATAAGCGCCTTCAATTCAATCGACGATTTTTTGTATTTGGTTAAACTTTTCTCTTGAGGCTACCAAATACTTTAACATTACTATCATTTTTAAATTTATTTTAAAATAATGACAATATTTTTATATTGTAATAAAAATATGAAAATCAATTGAAAGATAAGCAATTGATATTTATTTTGACACTAATTAAGCGTATTTAGATAGATATAATGGATGATAGAGATGTAAAAAAAGAGAGATTCAATCCATATAAAAGGGTTTTAATAATACGTAAATAATAAATTGTGAAGCCAGGTGAATTACATCAATTTGAAACCATTAAGAAAAATATTTGACAATTATAGAAAACATATTCATAGATGATTACTAAATAAATAATTAAAATCCGTATGTATATGATATATGAAGATTCTATTTTAGATAACATTATAAAAGTACTTAACAAGATCGTTATGTCTTTTGTTCAATTCCTATGGGGTAAAGTGTTTTTAAGTTTGCTATATATTATACATTTCTGTTCAAGGTCGATTTCTCAGAAACAATTGGTCTACCCGTGGTGATGTTAAGGTTGTGTATATTTTCGGATGTACATAAAAATCTGATTTTCTGGAATTTTATTTTACTTAATAATTATTGTTAAACTATTGACAATACTGAAACCTAAAACATATTACCATAAAATCCCACGGACACTTACGAACAATATATAAAAAAATAAAAAAATAATAATAGTAAATGTAATAGATGTAAAACACATTTTTATTTTTTTATTTTTTTAAAATATTTTTTTATATGCTATATTTTCAATGTGACATACGCACAAAGAAGATTATTTTTTCATGCAACACGAACCAATCAAAGGTCGCACACTCGATGTACACTGCTGGGATTCGAACCCGCTACCTTCACACTTAATCACCAGCGCCTTAACCGACTGGGCTATCTCACTCCCTGAAATCACTGCAATCAGAGTAGAATCTATATCACTACAAATCCATTCTCCTTTCGGAAATTCAAGCTTTGAGCTTTTTATTTTGCCACAGCTGTTCAAATTGATTATTTATTTATACGGTTTCGCCTTTATTGAAGCCTGCACATTAGCAGAGATGTCTTTATTAATTGTAATCATACTCAGCACTTGACCGCTTTCATGTCTGTCTTCTCCCTTCTTAATACAATTGAGGTTGTCTTTACAAAAATCTACAACGCCACTTATTGAGTTGTATGAATAAAAAGTTAGCTTCTACTGTTAATTATCTCATGTTTTTAAGGTTAAACTTCACTATATGAGAAGTAAAAAGTATAAGACATAGTTTGTACTTTGAACATTTTGAATAAAAAACTGCCGTTTGCTTTTATTATGGTTTCAGCTACAGTTATTATAAATTATAAATATAAAAATTAATATGCATAAAATACTAATCGAAACCTAAAAGAAAATTGAATCCTACACTTTTAAGCACTGATTTTTGTGCATGAAATATTGGTATTTATAACATTATGCCCGAATTCATGCCTAGATACGAAAGAAAAAAGATTATGTATTGTATATATATACACTAATTTCGATGAAGTTGAATGTGGGTGGATGTTTTTACTTTTTGACATATGTTTTTTTTATGAATGCAATGATGAGGTACAATCTCGAAAGTTTTATCGTTGTTCGTTTTGAATTTATAATATTATTTATCTAAAACATATTTTTATACAAGTGTGTGGCTTATATGTTAGAAATTTTCATAAACTATACTTACTAATATAGATGTTAGAAAGAAATCATAATCTAACCAGTCCATTTTTTGAAATAAAAACCGAATTAATCAACAATTACTGCAGACGATATATTAATAAGTGTCAAGTTTACGATTATAAAATTTTAGAATGCAGCTTATAGCTTCTTCCATTTTTTTAAACTAACAACTGAGGCAGCAAAACAATTAGTCTTTGTAGGTCAGTTGAACATTAATTAAAATGAATCAGTAATTGCCAATAAGTAACAGCTATTAGTCATTCATTTTTAATTTATTACTTTGAGGTATAATGTTATATTTTTTAGTTTTGAGAGTCCTGGACAAAACTGAATTGGGGTGCAATGGCATTAGAACTACTAGTTTCAAGTACTTTCCAAATAACTTTTTAAACCTTTATGACATTTAATAAATATAGCATTTTTCAACATGGAGTAAATTGGTTAAACATTTTGCAATCCCTTGAGATTAATGCAGTTCCCAGGCATTTATTATTTTTTTCTTTCTATGTCCTGATTCATATTTATAATTAAAAAAAAACCTGTGCTGGTGTTGGTTTGAAACAGTTTATGTTTATAATTATTTAGGAAGACTACGTGTCCCTTAATGTTTAAAAAATGTATTCTTCTTCAGCGTATTCTTCCACAATTATTTTTTTATGATTTTAAAGGTCGTCATTTTTATAAAAAGCAATGGTGCGACAATATTGAAAACAAGTTCAAACTTAAATATAAAATACGGAACTTGTCGCTCAAGTTTTCTTTTTATTTCTATATTCATAAAAAGATTTTACTTAAACTACAATTAGTATGTTTAAACTAGAATTTTGAGTTACCTTGTTCAGTTTCAACTTATAAGTTTAAATTAAGTTTTATTCATACACCTGGCCTCATTCCAATTAAACTATTCATATTTCAGATATATATTGACACTTAACTGTAATATGTATGTAATTTATTACGATGTAGTGCATTTTAATAACATTTTAGTCTTTTACATACTAGGAATAAATTTGTTTTTTTGCCTCTATAAATGGCAATATGATTCACTAATCAGTGGAAAAGCTTATTTCCATCGCCTATTGTTTTTTTATATTTGTAATATGAGTTTTTCTAATCTGAAGTAAATAGTGGAATGTTTAAATTATTTTTACTTATTTTTATATAATACCGGGAAGGGTGTATTTTTGCGAGATATAAAAATATTTTATAGATAAAATAAAATATCAAACATTTTAATAAATGTATGAGTTGTAATATTATTTTCAACATATGTGCACAAATCGTAGTAAAAATTGACACTTTGAAATTTATTACATTATATGTTGAAATACTGCAAAATATGAAATCGTAAAATATTTTAAAGTTAAATTATCAGTTTGGTAAATTTAAATAATAATTTAAAAGATAGAGTCGTTCAAAAAACCTTTATTTTTTCAACGCAATTATTAAATAATTAATATTTATCTTATCCATTGAGACATGTTTTAACTACTTCATTATCCAATTAGTTTTACGCAAATATTATATAATATTTTCCATTTTTTGTATATATATAAAATATATATATTTCCCGTCCCGTTTACACGATTCGTTATAACATTTTCAAGAATATCTAAAATAAATATTTGCTATACCTACACGGCATGAGTTCCACACAACAACAAACTTTTGATGAAATAGGTGAGTACAGTATATAATAATATTAACTTTAAAAAATAATTTGTAATTTAAAATATGTAATTCTACCTGAACCCAGTCTGGTTACCTGATCTTTATCCATATTACTTTCATATCACATGAATATATTTATTTAATTTATTAACCTTTTGTCTAATAATCTAACTACTCACAAAACATTGATAGTTTCTCAGACAATTATTAGAAAGTATCCAGTCTTTTTTAAAGGTAACGGGAAATTTAAAGCACTTAACTGCTTAGCGTAGCCTGTCCCAAACCAAAGTCCAAATTGAAATGGCAAAGCCAAAGGAAAAACAATATATTTATAAATGTAGACGTAGTTAACATTATAGATTTTACATTAATTAAATACAAAAAGAATAATACAGTACTACCAAGTACGTAGCTAGCAATTTTAAAGGGTGGGTTGGATATTTCTGAAAAAGCCAAGGCATGCTTTCTATTTTTTTAAATGAAAATGAGGTTATATACAATCATGATTCAGTGACAGTAATGTAATATGAAATATTATTTTAAAACATTTTTTATACATAGGCTCCCTCATATAGGTAAAGGGATTTGAGGTACCTAAGTAATTAGAATTAAATTAAAATATATACAGAGTAAACGAGTTTCTCATGAATTAATTTATGTACATTTGTCATATAGAAAAGTTTGTCAATTACAGTCCAAGTAGTTCCAATGGTAATTTGTATTTCCCAAACTAGCCAGAAAACCTGAACTAGCTGGAACTTTTTTATTAATGAAGATAAACTCCAAACTACCTGAAATATTAAAGATATCATGTTCATGATCATCTATGCAAAATATCAACCATAAATATCTTTTTAAACCAGATAAATTATTAGTTATTTCTATTGAAAAATACTATTCTAAAAATCCAAACTAGCTCGAACTTTTTTTATTACTGAAGATAAACTCCAAAACACCTGGAATATTAAAGATATCATGTTCACAATCATCTATGCAAAAAATCAACCATAAATATCTTTTTAAAGATTTAAGTAATAAAAAAGTTCTAGCTAGTTTATGTTTTTAAAGTGGTACTTTTAAATAGAAATAGGTATATAATTAATGACTTCTCTGGTTTAAAAAGATATCTATGGTTGATTTTTTGCATACATTATCATGAACATGATATCTTTAATATTCCAGGTAGTTCAGAGTTTATGTTCAGTAATAAAAAAGTTCTAGCTAGTTTGGGTTTTCTGGCTAGTTTGGGAAATACAAATAACCATTCCAATATAGGAAATCTATTCTATTTCATAAAAGCAGAGATTGCTAATGAAATCAATAAATACTTTGTTAACATTGGTGGAGAACCCATCAATAATACCACAAACAATGGCAGCACACTCACTGTGGAAACAAACTTACCTTTAATCAATAAAGACATTATTCTTCAGAAACTCAGTGCTGTAAAAAATAGAAAGGTGAGCAAAGATATACTGCAATGGATTTTTTGAAAGAAGGTCATCTCAGTTTGGTAGATCCTCTGACGCACATTGTGAATACCATGTTACTTGAAAAAAATTCCCTGATAGCTGGAAGGTGGCAGATATAATACCATTAGAAAAAGTCAAACCATTAATTAACAAGAGTCAACTCAGACCTATATCAATTTTGAATTGAACTGGAAAGATAGCAGAAAATGTAATCTGTGATATTTACAAGCTAAATATAAATCTGTCCAATAACTAACATGCATACGTTGCAAATGCAGGGACCACAGTTGCTCTGATAGCTATGTTTGATGACTGGACAAAGTTACTCGATACAATGGACACTCTAGCTGTCAGGCTACTTTTAGTTGACATGACGAAGGCCTTTGCCTGCATGCATCACAACATCCTGACAAACAAGCAAATTGAAAATGGTATGAACCCAGATCTTGTCACACTATGTAAAGACTTTTTATCCAATAGACAACAGTGTGTGACATACAAAGGTCATAAATCAGAATACC
>JAUZND010000782.1:0-13909 GCA_034780555.1 Coelogynopora nodosa | reverse complement strand
GGCAATCCCTCTTCGTTCATGATGATAAATGCGCTGACGAGTGTAATTTCTCTATTTATATTAACAGTATGAACTCTGTTCATTAATCAACATTCTTATCTTATATACAGTCTGGTATTTTCTAAGGTATAATAAGCTCATTAAGACAACGATTAGAGTGAGATACAATTACTTCTCATTCCTACCAAGTGAACATTACTTTTTTTATTTCAATAAATTACGTTATGTGTATTGAAGAATCGATTAATTAGCTTATTTATGAGATGATAAGTAGTCATATCAGTTTAGCAGGTATAAGTCGGCCGGGTGGGTTTGTCAGAGTGCAACATTTGACGATGAAACAGATATCGGCTCATAGCTGTCGTCTCGAGTTTCGCTCTCGACTCAGCCATGGGACGATACCTATTACTTATTATTGAAGATTATCTTGCGTTTCGTTTAAAGTTTCAATAGAGAATTGTAGGAACACCATTTATATAGAAACATCATCCGTTTCTTATAATTTTCATGAATGCAATTCTCACGAATTCGTATAATATTTCACTTATAAATAATAGTTAGTAATGGAGAAATGCAGGCAGTGGTTATGACGCATGGTTATGATGGTAACTAATGACGCATGAATACAAGTCTCGAGTGGTATAGATTAAGGTCTAACACGGTGCAAAGAGATACTGACTTATTTAGTGAAAATGCCAGACGTTTTGTTTGAATTATGAAATTATGATATAACATATACTCGGTTTGTGCAACTGTCCAAGCAGGACTATAATGGGGATATAGTTATTTTGGTGGGTTATGAAACTGTCTCTATAGCAGATGTTCCGAAAACGGACTACTATATACGGGCCACTTAAAATTTTTAAAATGCATAAACGTTTTTAGAATAGCTCTATTTTAAATCATATTTATATTTACATTTACTAATGCATCGGGCCATTAGTTGACGGAAAAACTCAGTTTGCGAACACTTTCTATATGACTGTTTTTATTAGATTAATTAAAGGCCTAGGCCCACCGACGCCATTCAATGATCTTATGTACAATGAGTGCGACGCAACGCGAAGATGCTGAAGTTTAAATAATTCCACTTTTCTGCGACGCCGCCTTACGCAAAACACATTTCAATGCAAAAAGGCCTAAAATAGGTAAAAAATACCCAATTTATATATCGCAATATATTCATAATGTTTATTTGATGAATTTACTTTTTATTGTGATATTGTACTAATTGATTACATCAAATTGTTTGATTATTATCTATACTAAGAGCCTTCACATTTCAAGTGACAGTCATGGAGTGATTCTAAAAAAATTCCCTAAATATCAAAGTTTAAAATTGATGACCGTTTGCCAAAAAAATTAAAACTGACACCTTTTTTCTAAAATATTCTTTTAATCTGTCCGTCTCCATAGCTATGCTTACTTTCCCTCTTGTAGCATACTTTTAAACAATAAAAAACTATGTTATCTGTGAATATCACACTATAGCACAAGTTTAAAGCACGAGTCTGTATTCCGAAAATGTTGGAATAATATTGCATACACTTTGGACGTTGCACGACCTTCTCACGTGAGAGAGCTCCGATGACCTGAGACAAATAATTCTATCAACAACGTTGTGCTCATACCTTGTGAAGACTTAAATACATTAAAAATCACAATATTATTGATAATAAATAATCATTTATTGATTGTTACTATATATATATATATATATATAGACATTGGTATTGGCTATTGTTAGTAACGTGCCAATGTACTATTATACATATAAAAGCTGCTTAACAGTTGGCTTTTTATTCATTGTGTCTATTCTTTTTGTGAAAAAAAAGATTTTCAAAAAAGGTAAGTTTTGACAATTACTTCTGTGACAGGGTGTACGTTTTAGACAAATAATAGGTGTAGTTTTACACAGTGTATCAATGCCAAACTGTATGAGTTTTGGAAACCTAAGTAATAACAATCATTGCAAATAATTATTTATTTAAGTCAAATAAACACTGCGACACATTTATCAAAGATGATTTGTATTTAAAAATATATTTCTGATTAATTATTATTTTAAATTTGTTTATTTAAATAATTCCTGTTTCTTTAATTAAAACTTCTGTTTAAAACTGGTTTGTTGTCATAAGAACGATTTGATAATGAATTGACTTGGTTTTAGAAAAATTAAATTGAATATATTTTCTGATTAAAATCCTATTACTAGTGTGGAAACTCACATTTATAAAATTTAAAATCGTAACTATTAAAATTTAAAAAAAAATTTTTTATTGTTAATCTCAGTTCATTAGAAACATAGAGAATGGATATTTCAATACTTTAAAAAATTAATATTTGGATAATAAAGTTTGGAGATATAACTTGCTTTGCTTTAAACTGTTCTATAAAGAATTGTTCTTTAAAAGAACTTTTTTTTGAAAGAACTGTTCTTTAAAGAATTTTACTAGAAGTACGTAAATAAGACTAGATGACACGGTAAAATTTAAATGACGTTTTGAAATAACTTTAGATCCAGGAAGTTAGAAACATAAACCACATAACTTCTACTATAATACAATATAACTTTACGTACATTATAAAATTATTTATTTCAGCAAAGATAACGTGAATTATGGAGACTATTATTAAGGCAGTCGTGGTTGGGGATGGAGCTGTTGGAAAATCTTGTGTTCTCATGAGTTACGTCTTTAATCAGTTTCCCCAAGACCATGTCCCAACCGTGTTCGATAACTATTCAGTTGACGTTAAAGTGGACGACAAGGCAATTAATTTGGGACTGTGGGATACGGCAGGTGAGAGATATGGTTATATGGATGATATATGATCAGATTTATAATTTAAATTAACGCAATCTTAATTTTTACGTTTTACCTTTTTTACATCTAATCTTTAATATTAGTGATTACATTGTGTGAATTATATTGGCGGATACAGGAATGCCACAATGATAGAGAAGGCTTCCTGAAGATATTATTCTCAAAGGTTCCTATAGAGGCTCCGCAAAAGTCGGGTGGGTGGGGTTGGGAGGTGGACGGTTGTGCCTCTTTTCCATACCTGGATTCGCCAGTGTACCAACCATTACTATAATGTATACTTAAATTAAGTTACAACAGCTAGTATATATATATAATTTCTACGAACATATAGGACAAGAAGATTACGACAGACTCCGCCCGCTTTCCTATCCACAAACGGACGTGTTCCTCCTCTGCTTTTCACTCGTGTGTCCCGTTTCATTTATGAATGTGCGAGACAAATGGTACCCGGAAGTTGCCCATTACTGTCCTGATACTCCGATTGTATTGGTCGGGACAAAACAGGATTTACGTGACGATGTCGGTACTATTGAGGAACTTAAAATGAAGGGAAAATCTCCCGTAACATTTCAAATGGTAATTTATAAAATTTAAGTTTACTTATTATGAATCATTTTATAACAATCATGCCCGGTAATGTGGATTACGTTAGGGAGTTTCTGTGATTAAAAAAAGTGCCCTTTTGTCACCTTCAGTGGCCTTAAGCCACAAAATGTGACTCTTACACATTTTAGAGAATAGAAATGAATTTGAATTAATACATACATTTTTTTACATTTGTCTTAGGTAATCTTTTTGTCTACAGGTGGAGGTTCTGGAGCACCTTCATAACTTACCCAGTCTGTACCCAGAACTAACCCAAAAATTACCCTGAACTTACCAGGAACTTACCCAGAACTTACCAGGAACTTACCCAGAACTTACTCGAAGTTACCGGGCTTTGTTTTATTGGAAAATTTAAACTTAGATAATTTTTAATCAATGTCTTACCAAATTTTTGCCTGTATTTGCAAGTTTAGTTGAGTTTTGGGATTTTTTCAAATATCATAATAACATTTTAGATTTAATTAAAAGATCCGGATAAATTTTGAATTTATTGGTAAGATCTGGGTAAAATATAAATAGGAATTCTTTCCAATAATCAAATTGGGCCGGATCTTGACAATACATTTAAGCTTTTACCAATAAGTTGCTATTAGGATTAAAAATATTAAGTATACAAAATTCTTTTTGCAGAAATTAAAACATGCTCTAATAAAAATAGCATAACAATTAATAAACAAATTGATTATTTGACGAATACGCTAAGCCAACATGTCAATATTTTCAATATATTTAGATTTTTTTTAGTGTTTTTAAAACATATATATTTTTGTTGACTTATTATACATATGGAATAAGCCATATGGACTAAATTTAACACACGTATATATAATTAAAAATGTTATATTTTTTGCTTCTTTTCAAAAGGGACTCACTATGCAGAAGTCAATAAAAGCGGTCAAATATGTGGAATGCTCGGCACTGACTCAAAAAGGACTCAAAACAGTTTTTGAGGAAGCCATTCGCACCGTGATTTACCCTCAAATAGGGAAGCCACGACCAAAATGCCCACTTCTATAACAAAATACTATCAGTGTCTATTTTATAAAAGATAATTCATTATCTAGACTACTTTAATGATCTATGGCCATATTTATGGACAATCACTAACAAGAGTACTGTATTTATTTGTTTTGTATTGTAAATAATTTAAGATATACGTAACATACTTTTTTCATATTTGTATACTTTATTACATTTTAGTTTAATTTGACTGTATATTTATTACAAGAAGAACACTTCACAAAAACACAGATTATTTTGTATATTTTGGTATATTTGCATAGAAAATAAAAATATTGATTAATATTTTGATTATATATTGATTAATATTGATATTGATTAATATAAAGCTGTATGGTTATAAAAAATATGTATTAGTTATCATTTATAGTATATAACTTCATCGTTGCATAAAAGGTAATTCTACTGTAAAAAAGGTGATCAACAAAGTTTCGTTTAGTTACTTTTATGTTCAAAGAGTTATTATTTATTTAGATGTTTGACAAATATTTCATTGGAATACAAAATAAACAGTAATAATTATTGTTTTTAAAATTTAAATGAAGTTTAACTTAAATATTCAGCAATGACTGTAACATAATAAATCATTCGCACGAGTTGTTTTTATTTCAATAAAACTGTTTTTCGTTTTTTGAAAGAAAGAAAAATTATTGAAATTTATAAGATGTTGAATAACTTTTAATTTTGTTGAACGTTCCTGCTATCTTAATTATTATTAATTTAAATATTAATGAAAATACTCGTCTGAGCAACAGAGTTATATTTTCGGGATCCGTTTGTGTTTGATGAATATTTTTTTACGCTTAGGCAACTTTTCAAAAAATACTTTTCTATACTTTTTCAAACATTTATCTAGAATAAAATATGACAGGCATTAAAAACATAAATATGCTTTATAAATCTACTATGTATGCAACAAACACTTTATATACCATATATTTATAGCATAACAAATTTTAAAAAAATGTAATGTAGAACGTCTAAGCTGTACGTGGTTAAAACAAATACACTTTTGTTACTGACCATCTGAATAATTGTAAATTTCGTTCTGTGATATTATGTTGTATTTCTTGTTTTTTTAAGTGCATATTATAAACACTTCAAAAATTTAAAATACTTCAAATGTTATTTAGCGCAGTTTGATAATATAATAAATCATCATTTTAAGTCAACTTAGCTTAATTAGTATTTGTTCTATACAAGGGACGAAAGCATGAAAAAAAAATTGTGTTATCTATAAGCAATAATTATTATGACGTTGTATCATTTCATTGTATTTGCTTTTGGTTTTCCCTATAATTAATCGTTAATGTGATGTACTAGCTATTTTTACAGTATAGTTGCTGATTAAATAAACCGTAACATTTTGCGAATTTTTCAAATTTGAGGGGGTTATCTCAATTTTTAGAACGCTACCACGTGCCTATATTGCCCCCACTATAAGCTTAGCCACTTAAATGAATACTTAAATACCATCTATTTTGTCCATATATCTTCTCCCTAATTATATTTATTTTTATACAATATATATGTATATTTACTACTACTATTAGATAGTAGTACATAAAACCATATAGAGTATTATATAAATGTGATTCCAATTGCGGCATTGTTTTAATATAGAATATACCAGAAACGAGATGTAATATTGAATATAATTGAATTTTACGCATATATATAATAAAACATATTTTTAACTATGATACGCAGCTTAAATATATAACATTAATTTAAAGATCAAAAATATAAATATATACAATAATTTGAAAAACATTTATAAAACATGTAACTATTTTACTTGTTGACAGAAATCCATTCAAAAGTCATACGCATTTTGCTTTGTATATATGCATGTGAATTCTGTGTATATTCATGTAATTATACACAAAGAATGTCCCATTGTAATTGTTGGTTACTAATAAGTGGTATAATATATCTATATCTAGGTATGTTTTTCATCGATAAGAAACATGCGAATTATTTTACAATTAAAGGCAAACAAATATTAAAGAACTTAGTTGAAGACATTGTAGTGTAATTGACGTTATCAAGTGTATAAAACGTAAAGCGAATATCATCAATTCTAACTGCTCAACCGTCGGCAACCAAGGTCTTAATTCATCGCAAGTTAAGTCTACGCTTCCATCAATAACCAGTTCCTAATTAATTTAAAGTTTTCGCTGCCGCCAGTAACCATGGCCTCAATTCAGCGCAAGATCCTCCCGTCTTCTTCACTTTCCCGATTGCGTAATATATGAACGTTGTTCAGAAAAACGAACATTTGTGATTATCTACGAAGAAAATCCCTAAGTAATCGTTTCAGCCAGTGGATGGACCCACCGCAGAAGAAATGTGACATTGGTTGTTACCTAGTTACTTCTTGGTGGAGGTGCACAATTAGAAGAAGCAAACGTTTAGAGCGCATACTTACACTTGGAGTTCGTTGTGTGTTTGCGATCGCACTGGTCTGTCTCTTCGTATAACAAACACTACAAGATACACATTTTGAATCAGTGTACAATGCATTGTATAGTAATAAAATCAAACAAAAGCAAGGTTTGGGCTGCAATCCTAAGATCAGCTGACATCGTTATACTCGAAAATGGAGGATTTTATTTTCGAAAATAATGTTTCCGGATAAAAATGTTCCCCAAAACACAGTTGCTGTGTACTCTTGTTTATGTCCTTGGCGCGAGACTTATGCTATGCTAAGTATTCTCATTGTTTGATTTTGGAGAACATTTCTTCGTCATATAAATAAATAACGGAACTATTTTTTTGCTGTTTTTTTTGTTGATAAAATTTATGAGATTTTATCTTATTGCCTTTTCTTTTTGATTTTTTAGCAATCACATAATGGGGTCATTATTATACGATTTGTTTTTTTATGACTCTGACAGATAGGTGTCCCTCTAATTGTCTGTTATTATTGCATTTAATCCTTTAGAAACAAAATATAATATCATTATATATAGTAAATCCCAAAAAACGGCAAAAAATTACTAAATTTACCAAATATAAGAAAGAAAGAAAAAATTACACGAAGCTTAATTGAACAATGTATAAACTTACTATAAAGAACTGTGATTATAACATTATAATAACTAAATATATTATAATTCTAACAATATTTATAGAGATAACATATGTTTTGTTGTTATCTGAGTACTAATATACGGATTAATTCCTATACAGATTGAATAACACAAGATTATGGAGAAATAAAAAAACGAAAACGGTTTTATGCATTCCAGTTGTTATATTTATTTGCATGTTTCGCGTCGGTTAAACTATATAATCATTTTCATAAGGCAGAAGTAAACTGTAAATAAAACATAATAAAATAAAGCAGACAAACAAGCTTAATTAATTAACCAATTTATAGTTATTAGAATATATACAAACAGCCGTCAGATACATAGAACAATGTGGTATTCATTATGTTGCACACATACCGAATATATATATATGTACCTTGCATTGTTTTTAAAGTTTCTATATATAAAATTGTACCAGTTATAGTATAACTTCAACTGTATAATATCATAAGTTTAAGTCTCGTGAATTCTAATTATTATAATTTATTAACGGTCATATATTCCTTCCTATTTCAATAAGTAGATAAAAACTTATACGACGCAGTAAAATTTTAACGACATGTCGGAATAACTTTAGATACACTTAGTGAGACGTTGAACTATGTACATAAATACGACTGTGTATTTCTTTTTTCACTTATATCGTGAATTATGCAGGCCATCAAAACAGTCGCGGTTGGAGACGGAACTGTTGGAAAAACATGCATTCTCATGAGTTACGCCCTCAATGTGTTTCCCCACGATTATGTCCCGACCGTGTTCGACAACTATTCAGTTAACGTAATGGTGGACAATAAATCCATTAGTTTAGGGTTGTGGGATACGGCAGGTGAGAGATGCTACTGCAACCCTAGGTGGTAACTGATTTATAATTAATTTATTATTATTTCTTAACTGATTTATAATTTAACTATGTGGATTTTATTAATTTTTTACCGGGTGGTAACTGATCAGATTTATAATTTAAATTAATATGTGTATATAATTTTCTTAATTTTTTAATTTTTCATAATTTGTACGTAACCTGATTTTTTGAGAACCATTATAGAGGACATATGATGGCCGTGCACATAGGGAGGGCCCCCAAAAAGCTTACTATGGGGATTCTGGTAGTCATGGAGGTAATCGCTTCCTTTCCTTCCCGGTTTCTGACAGTATAGCATAACTATAATGTGGATTACATCACGCGAAAATGTCTAAATATGTTACATTACTTTTTAAATATTGTTCATGCAGCTATATTACACTTCGATTGATTTGCACCTTATTTATAGGACAACAGGATTACGACCGAATCCGCCCTCTCTCCTATCCCCAAACGGATGTGTTCCTCCTCTGCTTCTCACTTGTGAGTCCCGATTCCTTCACGAATGTGCGGCACAAATGGTATCCAGAAATTACTAATTACTGTCCTCGTACGCCAATTATATTGGTCGGGACGAAACACGACTTACGCGACGATGTTGACATTATTGAGGAACTCAAAAAAAGGAAAAAATCTCCCATAACATTTCAACAGGTAATTCATTCATGTTTTTACTATAAGATGAAGTAACATTATTATAATACTTGTGTTATTTATACGATATTAGTCAATATCCTTGACCTAATTAAAATATTATCAAAATCTTGGTATGAAATCCATATTTTAAAATAACATGTAACTATGTATAGTGTACCTATTTCTTTGCAAATTCCAATTAAATGATGACTTGTTTAATAAGTGAATTAGTGTTTATTACAAATATCAAATGGCATCACGTTCCTTGTTATGGCAAAAGCTATTATCATTAAAAAAAATTATGTACAATAAATTGTTTCACGCAAATTATAACTTGCTTTTTAACACATAAATTTAGCGTTATTATGTATTTCGAATTATTTTTGATTACACATACGTAAGGTTATGGTTATGTTTTTAACCTATTTTGTTGTACTTAGTAAACTAGTGGACTAATTAAAGTGTCTCTTTTGTGGTTTCTTTTCAAAAGGGACTCAATATGCAGAAAGAAATAAAAGCTTTCAAATATATAGAATGCTCTGCACTGACTCAAAAAGGACTCAAAACAGTTTTTGAAGAAGCCATTCGCACCGTGATACATCCTCAAATAGTGAAACCACGTGGATCAATATGCCATTTTATCTGACATACTGTCATTTTCTTTTTGATCGAAGATTAACGTCTCTTAAGATCATCATTAACACGAATAATGTATTTGTTTGGTTAGTATTGTAAATGATTTATATGTAAACTGTAACTTAGTTACTTTCTTTAATTTGTTATTTAATGTCTGATTGCATTTCATTTTAATGTTTCTATCTATTTATTACGAAACACATCACAGAAACACAAATTATGGTAATTATTTATACGGTTTAATTTTATTTGTTTTTGTATATTTACACTTAAAATAAATCTCTAGATAAGTAACTCTCAATAATTCAACAAAATATCAATAAAATCTCTTTTATCATTTATATAATATTGCGGGTTGCATGAATGGGTAATTAGAAAATGTTATTTACAAACTTTTGGTTACATATAAACTGTTAATAAATATTTGATAAAAATAAATTTATTTAAAAGTCTATTTAAAATTTGTTGCAACATCTTAGAAAACATTTGCATTCAAAATATATTTATTTATTACGCTGTTCGGAAAATATATAATTGACATAAAAAAAACAAATATTAATACATTATTCATTAAATTATAAATGGGGTTGATGAATATACACTTATTGAAGATTATTATTTCAATTTGAATATTATAATATTAGATTTAATACATACAATATTTTAAGCATCATTACCCGTCTTACTCTTCAAAGCTACAAAATAATAATTTGTATATTGTCTACGCTAAGATACATTGAACTAGGTATATGCATCATATATTCTTGAGTATTTAGACAGTAAACGTATGGTGATAAATATACTTGTATCGGAATTTAGTTTGGGTTACTAATCGGCCAATGTTAGAGATATGAAGTTGACATTTATATTAAGATATTCAATAATGGACACATAAAATCTTATCAGGTACTTGTTATATTATACGACATATGTTCAATGCAGTTTAAGGCAGTGTCTCCGGCCACACGAGGTTTGTACATAATCAGAGAATATATAAGATACGAATAGATATAAATATATGAGATACATTCTGCCAGAATATAGGAGTAGATAACTCACCTGGGAGAACAAGAGATCGTTTCAAGAACATTATTACTGGGTAAGAACCTTATCGAAACAGAAAGAAGCCATGGAAATGTGGAAGGAACAAGCTGGATGAAAAGATTTTATAAACTTTAAATTTGATTATATAACCAGGAAATAGAATTTGAAAGTGAGGTTCGCAAAGCATTGAAAGTGGAATCAGATGGAATTCACCAGATAATATAGGTACAGGTTATATGGTTAATAATTGTATAGTATACCTATATAAATAATCAAACAGGCAGCCAAAAAATCAGATAATTTTTTTCACCAGCGTTTGCAACGCAATATGGAACCGAGGAATCTATTCGAAGAAATGGGGTAAAAAAATCAGTGTACATCCCGCTTCCAATGAAGGGAGACAAGGGCTCTAACAAGAGAACCATTGCATTAATTTTTCAAACAAATAAAATCTTACTTAAGACCATTCAGTTTAAACTAAAAATCCTACATGCAAAGAGTAATACCTGAAAAACAATTACTGTGCTTATTATAATATTAATAGCTTTATTAATTATCACAAACATATCGGTGACAATTTAACAGAAAATAAGTGTGATACAGGTTAAATAAATAATGTGTAACGGGTATAATAATTATATCTACATATTTCAAGGCGATTCAGACCTGCTAACTTATTGTTTATTGTGCCACGTGATCTGGTCAGGTAAAGTACTTCTAATAAATCAATCCCTCTGAAAATTGGTTTACTATTTTATTATTATTTATATTATTTATACTATTATATATAATATTTTATATCAACGAACAACATTTCACACGAATCTGATACTGTTGGATGTCATGAAAATTATTAATTTTTTTTAACATACCCGGTTGGTATATTGTACTTCTCCGAGCAACATAAAATGACATTATTTGTTTTCTACATTCTTTCAAAGCCTAAATTTTGTGTATCTATTACATCAAAAGCAATAAATATTTTGCCTAAATATTATTTAATTCTCGGGGGCAGATTTATAATATATATATTCGCAAAATTTCGAATTCTGTTTTTTCATTGTCCAGACCAAAGAAGCTTTTTTCTTTTCTTTTCTTAACCATATAATAAATACATAGTTAGAATATAACTTAGATATATACTATATAAAACTAATTTATAAACACATCAGAAAAACTGAAATGTCCAATTTTATAAAAAGGATTAATAAAAAATTAAACATTTTCATAGCTAAAATGACGGAAAGTAAGTTTTGTTCTTTGGCTCCTAACCTCAGAACTGGATTATTGAATTATTTTATACCCCACTAGGTTTTCCTACTTGCTGATGATATTAGGAGCTAAACTTGCAACATTAATAAAAAAAATATTTGTATCGTAAATTACATACATCGAAAAATATATATAAAAATAACCAGCAACTTAAAATAATTCTCAAATAGCATTTATACTACTTATAGATTATTTTTATAAGTAGTATATTTATAAAAATATATCAACAAATATAGAACTCGTGATCTGGAATCAGATTCAAAAAGAATCAAGTCAATTGGTTGCATTGATCAAAATTTATAGCATATATAGGTCAACATATAGCATATATGGTTATTTTCCCATAGTTTTCCTAACTCGAGTTTATGAGGTAATCATGTCATAAAAATTATACTAATCGATTAATCTCATTGAAAATAAAACTATCTCGACATGTCTTTAGAAGGTATCTGTATAGTAATTTTCAGCTAATCGGATAATAGAAAGGTTGTTTTTCCAGGGGTAGTTACCCTCCCTCCACAAAAACCCTACAAAATATGTCCACGTACGACGGGTTAACCCTTATTACTATACCCTTACGAAAATTTAAATTATTCATTTTTTTGGTCTGCGGACTTTCTTCAACAGCCAATTATAATACTGAATTCGAAATGGTGCGATAAAAGAATCTTTCACCAAGAATCCGATATTAATTAGGCAAAATATGTTTTGCTTTTAATGTATCGGAAGAAATGGCAGACCGACCAAGAAAAACATTGTTGGACGAAGTAGCAAGCTTACTGGATTTACACCCAAACAAATTTAGAGAGGAGGTGCGAAATCGTTTAGAAAGGAGAACTCGACTTTCAAGACGGGACAAGATGCCAAGGTATGTACCATGTCCAGGTTAATTGTATATCAACATACGTAGGCGTAATAGAACAAATTGAAAGTTGTAGTTACAAGGGGGAGGAATTTGTTCAATTTAACGCATTCCTAAAAGGAAATAGCAGTACATTCTACTTAATGTGCACCTGTTATATGACAGTAGTAATTTATTTAAATTTACGCTCTATGATCTATATAGTGAAATGGTAACAAGTTGTACGATCAGCTATAGCTTATTATTTATGTTGTTTAGCGAACTGAAGTGCGTTTATCTTATTATTTTGAGAATTCTTATCGATCTATGATTAGCCTGATCGTGATGATGTGCCTATCTAACACATCTTCCAAATATGATCCGCACACCGCTGTGAAATCCTGCTTTATACGCCACTGAATTTACGATAATACACAATATTTTGTGTTTGTCGGAATGTTAAACGGAAAGAAATGAAAGGAAATCCTACCATTATATTTTCCCTTGGCTGAAATCTGAATATGTAAAATTGGATGTCCCGGATATTCAGGAATTCGATACTTTCTTAAAAGTTTAGATACCAAACTGGACGTTACCTTTTTGTAAGACATTTGTCACATATAGTCCAAATACAAAAGAAACCACTTGATTAATAAACGTAATATCAGCCAATACCTCCCTTATGAAACCAACAGAGGAGTTAAACGACTTTTTAGAAATATAACATTTCAGACAATAGGGATAAAAAAGGACTTAATGTTTATAACAATAAATAATCGGGAATGTGAATGGCCGAGTGGTTAAGATTCCCCGATGGTGTTCTCTCGGATCAGGTTCGAGCCCTTTCTAGGACTCTCTCGTTCTTGCGACTAACAGCTGTGTTAGTCGAGTGTTTGCGACCCTTAATGAAAAAATACTCCTGTAACTTTGTGCGTAGGTATCGCTTATAGATTAAAAATAAAGCCTATAAAAAAATTCAAAATAATTTTAAAAAATGTATTTTTATAAAAGTCATAAATTTACATCTTTATTATTGTTTAGTTATATTCTGATAACAAAATTACAC
>JAUZND010000781.1:0-13909 GCA_034780555.1 Coelogynopora nodosa | reverse complement strand
AGCTAAACTTAAGTTCAAGCTAAGTTCAAGCTAAACTTAAGTTCAAGCTAAGTTCAAGCTAAACTTAAGTTCAAGCTTAACTTTAAGTTTAATCAATCTACGTAATATCTGGCTATCATAATATAAAGTAATTTTTATTGCTAAACTTCGTTTTCCTATTTTACTATATAGTCTCAAGACGTTCGCCTGAAGTACTTTAGGAAAGCCGCCAAAATGTCCTAAATTAGAAGATATTTCACAAATATTATTAATAAAATCAATGTAACACTTACAGATGCACAAGTAAATTTATATTGGGGAAATATTTGAAATTTTCGTTATGACAAATCTTTTCGTAAACAAATCTTAGGGGAGATTTTTTTTAATTCCCTGAAACCAGAGATTTCAACATCAAAATTATTTTCAAAACTTTGTAAATTATCAAGAAATTTGCACATAAAAGATGCTGTCTTCTTAACAAAATTTCTTAAAAATCGATGCAATATTACAGGAATTATAAATAAAATTTAGAAATATTTGTTGAAAAACTTTTGTCAACTTGCCCAGTGCCATTTATATTCATTACAGTTTTAAAAAGTTATACAACTTTTAATAATAACTGTTGCATAATAAGATTTTAATTATTTTTAATCACATAAATCATTTAAAAATGTTTTTATTTAAAAAAAAATTAAAATGTTGTACATATAATGTTAATAAATATTATATATAATTATGCAGTCTGTTTTACATACATATATTTCAGTTATTTTGAACTAAAAGTATTTCGCAATTTAAAAGAAAAATTCCCATTAAAAAAATATATATATATATATATAGATATAAGCGACACAAAATACAATCAATTTTTAATCAATTTTTCTTCTTCTAAAGTTCACTCAAATGAAGTGAAACTGTTTTGTTTAAACAATTTAAAAAAATATATATATATATAATTGCGTTATATTATTATCAATATTATTATTATTATTATACATATAGGTCTATTATTACATTTGGTAATAATGTACATTATATTGATGATTAATTATATATATTGTATATATAAAATGTAAATTGCATTTAATCACAATTATATATAAATTTAGATTACATAAATGATCATAATAACATATTTTATGACATAGGTTACATAACTTTGAAATTTAGTGATATACTATAATATCATTGCATGTCTGCCACATGTCAATGAATCCTCATCTTTTCATTTTGACTATACTATAACATTATACACATAAGGCCAGGAGAAAGAGATATATAATGCCATATACAGTAAAATTATGAAAACCACTCACATATAAACCGCTGATTACTCATTCGTGAAATGCGGCATATATATCAACACGACCATATTATATACAGTATATATATAATGTATTAGCAAAAGTATAACAGAGCCGTATAAATTTACAACAGGTCTATCTATATTGGTTTTGCTAAAATGATGGTGACTCAAACTGGAATATGATATATGAATAAACTGAACAAAAGTTTGTCTTGTGCCGGCTTGCATGTGGATTTTCTGATGATGACATGTATTTATTAGGTTGCAGTCATGTGGAATTATTTCTATCATATGGCTTGGCTTACATGGATGATTGGGATCTGTTTATATTCTATTTTTACTAACTATATAACGGTCGTTTTCGGTGAAGGGTCAATCACATATTTGGAAAGTAAAATTAGATTTAATATAGTTTTCATTTGATATTATATAGATTATGAAATTGCCTCTGAGCAAATTTATTTAAACGTATCGTTGATCAATTTTAAATGCAAACGAACAATGTACATTTAAAACAAAATTTTAGACTTTTAAATTAATTATGTAATGTATTTCGCTATATAATTCTGTTATAAAAATTGATGCAGGACCAAAAAAATATTATTATTTGTATTACTTTGATTGGTGCTTTATTTCTAAAAGATCGCTCAATAAAACATTTTAATATTATTTAAATTTTTAGTTGATTAATTAAAGCGATATACGTTTATTGATTCTATTAAAACTTTCAATGCAACCTCTCGACTTTATACAACGCTTTTATTTATTACATTTCAAATTAAGTTTGCATGGCGTAATTATTTCAGTGTAAATATTGTTTTTAATCTTGAAATTACTATTCAATAAACTTTATTACACAAATAAAGAGCAAGTATAAAAATAAAACATGGTGGCCGGACAATAATTGCTCACAGGACAGTTTTCACCCCTCAGGTGACCCAGCCAAACAGTTGCTTCCTGAGCATAAAATGCTAACCCTAATTTTTTCACATATAAATATTATGTTTTATATTATTTTTATTATTGTATATAGTGAAAAAATTTAAATGTCATTCATATAATGTTGATAAAAATTATATATATGATTATGCAGTTTTATGTACATACTTGTATATTTCAGTTATTTTGAACTAAAGATATTTCGAATTAAAAAGAAGAAAAAAATCAGATTAAATGTATAAATATACATATATATTGTATGTTGTAACCATACAATTTATGTATAACTTTATGTATAAATACAAGGATAATAATAATATTTTGTATAACCACACAATTTTCCGACAAAGGATATTTTATGTATTTATATATTGTAACCATATTATAGTTTTCTGTAACAGAATATTTAATTTTTCTGTAATATAACAATATATACACTTTTATCTCAAAAAGATGTATCCTTTTTTTTGCATTGTAACCATATTATTTATATTTTATGTAATTTATTAGTTACTAATGACATTTTTTATATTACATTTATATTTTAAAATACTATTATATATTTAATTTTATTATAAATATTAAGATCATATATATACTAAACGAGTAATGCGATGAAGATATACAGAAGCCCGCAATTATTATGACATTATTAAGAAATATGTGTAAATAATAAAAAC
Organism: Coelogynopora nodosa; assembly: GCA_034780555.1. NCBI lineage: Eukaryota > Metazoa > Platyhelminthes > Proseriata > Coelogynoporidae > Coelogynopora > Coelogynopora nodosa. The sequence continues at coordinate 11,005 of JAUZND010000781.1, read as the reverse complement.
TTTATATTTCAAGTAGATTCCATGTTAAATGCGACTAATTATATGAGTATACTATTTCTATATTATATAACTGGAAGGCTTACAAAATAGGTTTACAACATGTAGAACTTTTTTATGGCATATTTTTCATCAACTATTTCATTACAATATTATACCTAAATATTATGTTACATGTATTTTATCAGTGACATGGGTATGTAATGTAAACACAGAACATTTTCACAATTAATAATATTATTTTAGATTTTTTTGAAATTAAAACAAATGATTCAACAGTTTGCATATTATATAAAACGTTATGCGAGTATTTCGTATATTGATCATTCCATCCTTGTTAATTTAATTTAATAGCCTGTATTTAATACTACTCACAGAGCAACACCTGACCACCAACATATAATTAACGCTAAGAAAGATATGATATAAAAACTATATAAGTGGCCTCTGAGTGTGCTACATAGTATATTCGGAACATGACCCGCAATATCATTTTTAGGTGATTGGCAGCAAAGGCTGTGACTAATTGACGCTTTCTCTTTGTTTTGTTCTTATGTAATTCTAAAACAATGAGTGACTGGTCATCACCATAATAAGGAGGGGGCGCAGACAAAGTATATAGGTATAATCCAGGCAGGAATAATTATAATCACATGCTCTATATAGGTCTATCTATGACTGTTGAGTACAATCTTTGTTGTTTATATAACTCAGACTGCGGAATGAGTAAGCCGATCAGAGTCATTTTGCTGTCTCTGTGTGTCACCACAATCCTGGTTTCCTCGTTCCGCACCAGGAAAAATTTGATATTACCGTTATATACACCGAACGTTATAAATAACTTTGATTCTAGGAACATGTTGTTATTAGGGGGACCCGTTATTAGGCTAGGGCCACTCAATGTGCTTGATTACAAATGACTCAATTATATTAATGAATGTAGAAAAATTGTTTTCGAACATTCCTTATACTATATACCATAAAATTTAATGTATAACATAACATGAGGTTGCATGTTTATATAATTTCATAGGGCTGCATAAGTTAATATAAACGTATAAATTGTACCGTTTAATCCGAGACGTGGGGAGTAGGGAGGAATGACCATAGGGATTTTGACCATGGGGAATTTAACCGTGAGTAGGATTTTCATTGAAGATTTCTGTACTAACTTTTTACCATGGGGGTGTTTTCACCATCGTTTTTCAAATTTTTTATAAACAATTTTATAGTAGGCCTATATATAAATCTACTATGGAGAAATCTGTTTGTAGAAATAATTTTTAGAATTGGTAATTAGCATATGTTGTACTCTTTATTTTCGCACCACTGCGATTCTTTTTCATTCAGAACTCAACTTATTCTATCTTATTTTATGTTGATATTTTATAAGGGAAGTTATATTTATAATTACACCCATTTAAATTATTTTATAATTGTTCCATTATACCTTATTATATTTATATAATTGTTACGAAAGTTAATTTATTTGAATTGTTTTTAAACTTATCTTTAGATCCATAGATTATGCACGTTTGGTCAAATGTGGCAGAAATGAACGATTATATAATATTTAATATTTAATATACTATAATAATTAAATAATAATTTTCTTAAATCTTTTCTTCAATCTTTTCTTAAATTTCTTCATAAATCTTTTCTTAAATCTTTCATTTCAATGGTCAAATGTAGCAGAAATTAACGATTATATAAGAATTAATATATAATAATAATAATTTGCTTCAATACTTCTTTAATTTCTTGGATCTTTTCTTAATTAAATCTTTATTTTCTTTTAATATTCTTAATAGCAAAAATGTTTATATTTTTTAATTTAGGCATTTTTTAATATTCTCAAAATATATATCCTAAATATCTGAATATTGGTGTCTGACTTCCCAGAATATTAATATTAATATTATTATTTTTATATATTTTATAATATTGAAATTAGTGGAATTACATAGATAAATCGATAAATCATCGATAGATTCAATAATTATGTTTTTAACTATCACATATCTCAAACTTTTAAAATATATTGGTTAGTTTGTTAAAGTAGCAACTATCAATATTTTATATCAACATTATATAATTTAATAACTGTACTACTAAAATATAGAAGAGTATTTATTTATAAAAAAACAGTCAAATAGTAAAATAGTTGAATTTTTTATGTCTTCTACAATTATGACATTTGTGGTTTGAAGTATCCAAACTTAACGAAAAAAAGGTTAGCGAAAAAGAAAACTAAAAAGAGGGTAACGCAATGATTACAATGCAAAAAGGTATTAAAGAGTCAAAAAACGAGAGAGGGAAAACGGATGACAAAACGCAACAACAAACCACACCCGACAACACCGCACTTATTGCTAGGGTGAGTCATTGGTGCGGTTTTATGATTATACCGACGTAAGAGTATAGGAAAGAAATTTTTTTGTGATTACTAAAAAAAACACTTTGAAGTTTTCCAATAAGCCACCCCTTACAGCCCATTATACATTATTGACTTTCTATAACATCGTATTTAAAAGGTAATGTCTATACGTCTACTGAAATATATATATATATATATATATATATATATAAATTACTTCAAAACTACATTGAATAGTACAAAGGATGAATACATTAAAAATTACAAAGGGTGAATAAATTGAAGATTATGTATAGGAATTACATAACAAAATACACTGAATAAAAACATCGAATACATTGAATAAATACGTCAAATACATTTGAGAATACATCGAACCCATTAAAGAATACGTAATTATACAAAAAATAACTAAAACTAATTATTATGCAAAACATATTTATTAACAATAATGATTAAAAACATTGTATTATATAATATATAATGATTAAAACATTAATAATATAATTAATTATTACTCCTTAATACACAAAGTTATTCAATAGTCGCAATCGACTTCTTTAAAAAATTATAAAAAAGTTAATTACAAAATACGTTTGAATATTAAAAGAATTATTTTTTTAAATTTGTAGCAAACATTTGTTTTCAAAAGGAAATACTTTAAAGTGTTCAATACGTTTAAATGTACTGCCAAATCTGCAATATGACTCATCTTTGCAGGTACACATTTTTGGAGAATACTATGTGTAATATACATATTACAATATACATATATTACAATTGAAATCAATCTGACTAAGCAATGCTTAAATGCAATGAAAGACAGAACCTAATTGTAATATAGTACACTGATTTGTTTATATATATATATAGTATATATATGCTCTTTTATGTTAGCCTATTTTAGCTGTAAAATTAAGTTTATTTACTATTTGTAGTAATATAGAAAAATAATTTTCAATTAATTTTTTTATTTCATCGTCCGATGTGGCTGTAGATCGCATATTCTAGAAATCATGTTGATACCCGTCTGCTATTATGTTACTCATTTAATAAATTGAAGACAATGACATATAATACCACTATTTTAATTTTTATAATGAACAATATACATTATGTTAACATAAATATATAAATTTCATATTATATATTTGAAAAGTTATTATTTTATGTATGAAAAATTATTTAGGTAGTTTATGGTATTGTATCCTACACTAAATCATTAAAATTATGAACAGATGAAATTAATAGTTACTTATTAAAAATGAGTCACTCTTTACATATGATTTCATGATGCGATACAAAACTTGTTTACAAGGATTAGTCATATATATTTTGCTGTTGACATTTATAAACAATTTTATGCATATATATAGTAATTATATATTTTAAAAAACGACAACAAATAAGCATTTTATCTTATTTATTCACTTTTCCCTTAGTTATGTTGTAACAATGTAAATCGCTTTTACTTTCATTAACACTTTATATTTTAATATTTAATTCGTCTTTTTTATTTTCGTTATTCCTCAAATATCAAATATGTATATATTAAAATATGTATTAGTTATTTTACTAATTAGTGTACAGTCCGAATGTCATTTTATATATAAGATAAAGTTAAATATTTAATTAATGTATAATTCATTTATATTGTAATGTATTACGTTATTTACTTCATTTGCGTTATATTGTGTGTGGAATATATATAATGGAAACGGGGAAAATATTAAAAGTTTTATTTTAATGAAATTTCGTCGTGTTAAGCTACACAAATAACAGAATATAAATTTAAAAAATCATTTTAAAGACATTTGTAAATACTCTATGACATCTATATAGAAAACATATGAAAATACATTTTAAAAATATAAACATTTTCAATTTAGAAATAATTAAATAGTCTATTATAGAAATTTTCATTTATTATAATCAAAATTTTAAAAAATTAAAGAAAATTCCTAATGACGGACAACTTATTTTTTGCAATAAACACCTATCTGCAATATTGCCAATGAAATATATATTAATTTTTTTATTATTTCATCGAATTATAGTTTTCATACAATTTAAAAATTTTCTAGTTTGAATTTTCAAAATAAAAAATTATAACAAATATGTTTGTGATTTAAATCCAGTATATACTACTGTAGGCTAATATTTTATTATAATGTGATATGATTCATATACAAAACCACAATTGAAATAAATACGTAAAAATATGAATAATGTTTCATGATATAATTATTATATATTTTTTGTTGTATTTGGCAAAATGTATACATTATCGTTGTGAGCTTGTTTATTTTAAATTAGATTATCATATACCAACTAACTTAGTTTTTATTTTATGCAGTATATATGGACGTATGAGTCACTCAACGAATCACATGTGACATTATTCAGACGTAGGGAGTCTAAAATATTGAAATGTATCTAAACAATTCTGATGGATACGTATTCTATATCAGCTTACGTCGATAATGATATGTAACATTTTTTTAATTCTTGGAATTAATAATATACTAAATTATAGTTACGATCGAATTATTTATGTACATACTGTATTCGTCGATTATATCTACCATTTACTATATATGTTTATAAATAGATTTAAAAAAACTGTGCTTTTAATAAATTGTCAAGAACATCATGCTTTTTTCTTATATTAATAACCGCATAACGTTATATATTTATTTATTTATTTATTTATGCCGACTTTTACTTCATTTTACTTAATTTAATTTGTGATGTATATCTGAAAATCACTCACTGACCTTTTTCTATAATATATCGAGTAACTGATATAAAATTTGACATGTAACACCAACAGTTAATTTAACGGATAAAATTGATTCTATAAATTCATATGGTTTTATTCATTGTAAATATTTTATAAAAATTATATGTATATATTTATAAGTTGTATGATAAATATTATATTTTGCAAGTTGTGATTTTCGACACAATTTCATTTAAATGTGAATGTCATAAACTTCAAAAGCTAATTTTGTCAAATTTTAGTTTATTTATTATATATCTCCAACATTTACGAAATCTAATTAAAATGATCTAATGTTCTACTGAATCCAATGGAATTTTCTCCAATACGTGTCTGTGGAAAAAAACAATTTAACATTCGCATCAATTTAAAGTCTAGACATGATTGCTCTCATAATCATTTATCTTTTGAATCGCATATATCAAGGAGACACCCAAAAGAGGTAATTTCATTCTTCATAACATTCGTTATAAACTGCTCAAATTGCTGTTCAGGCGAATATAGGTATATCAGTTCAATATTAGACCGTTTTCATAAATGAAAGTTCATTTTCTGTACGTACAACGTATACATACAACAACGTTACTCATATAGTACGTACAACGAAAGCTCGTTGGGTATTAATATAATGATAACGATATAATTTTGAAAATAATACATAGTGATGTAAATACCACTGCATTAAAAAATTAACATAATAATTCAGAAAAATTATCACCTGAAGACTGACAGGACAAGTAAGGTGCAAAACTTGTAGAAAATATTTTTTACGTGCATTTTATACACAAAATATCGTGTTTTTAAAAAGTATTATGATATCATTATAGAATCTATCGCTTACAATGTTGATAAAAATGCTTTTGCGTGTTTTTGTTAGTAATATTTCTCTAAATTAATATACTATGAGCAATTTAAAAGCAAAAAAGTATTCTGGTAGGTAATTCTCAAAAATGACTCTTGAATATAACAAGAATTTTTGCATGACATATTATAATATCAGGAGTGTTAAATTATAGTCATTTATAGTCATTTTATAGTCATTTTATAGTCAATTATAGTAATTTATAGTCATTTTATAGTCATTTTATAGTCAATTATAGTCATTTATATTATGTAATCGAACAATTTAAAAAACGAATTTTTATTATATAAAACGTGCTATTTTTTAATAATTTTAATCCTAAAATGAAATAGTACAGTTGAATGCACATCATTTTAATATTACTGTTAATAATCAAATAATTTTTTAAAGTATTAATTATGACTTTATGGGAATTACTTTCTTTAATAATAAAATATACAATATTGCATTTTTTGTTATAACGTTTCACTGTAATAATTACCTTAAACTGTATATTATGTCTATATGAATATTTAAAACAAATTAAATTATGCTATTAGTATTAGAAAAATCAATGAAATTTCTGAAATAAAGTTGTTTTGTTTTGAAGTTAAGGGTATATCATGTATATATAGGTTCATTAGAACTTACATTTCTGTACATATAGAAAAGCTGATTGTTCGTCATTAGCATCCACTGATATTTCCATTGCTTCCTCATCATAATTAAGAGCAAAATTATATACGACTTTTTATTACAGCTAACGAAACGAGAAATATAAAAATCATCCCTTACATTATAGCGATGGTACATTTCAAGTTCTGGTAAGTAACCGAACTTAAAAGTTATATTTTTAGACCAATTTTAAAGATAGAACGCTTAATAAAATATTTTTTACTGTACTTTAAAATTGTAAGTTTGAACGCTTAATTTCGGAATTAATGAAAACGGATTTAGACTACTGCAATACAATTTTAGGTGGCTGTACAATTGTATTCATGGGTCGTCTTCAACGTTTAGTCAAAATTGCTGCGCTCGTTTTATTAGAAAACTTCAGTGCGCAATGCAGTTATGTATCTCTTTACTGGTTGCTTATAATTAATTATATAATCATATTCTGAATTTCCGTTTGGTTCATAAATGTTTGTTTGTCTCTAATACAGTTAAATATTTTTGCAGTCTCGCTAAATCGGCTTTTTTTCAAGGACTACAAGCGAGTTTGAGGTCCATGTCTGTCGTTTATCTTCAGTAGACCTAGTCCAATTCTAACACGTGTTTATTACTGTGGAGCCTTCCATGTTACATGGAGCAAAGAAACGAAATAGATATATAGAGTTATAACGAAATATTGCACAAGAAACGAACTTCTAAAATTCTAAATAAATTCTGAAGTAATTAAGAAGTAAATCATAAAGTTGCTAACAGAACTTTTAAAACAAATGTAATCTTTAATCCATATATCTTTTTTTTACTATTAATATTTTCACATATTAGTGTGCACCTATATACTTTGATTTTAATATTGTTTAAATATGTTTTAATATAATAAATAATAAAAAAATTAAAAGCAATATATTTGGTGACTCAAAATAATTTTTATAAAGATAAATTCTAAACTTACTTGGTTACAAATATCATACAATGCAACTATAAGTGACTAATTTTTAGCAATACTTAAATCATTATGATATATATAGTTAGCTATATATGTAAATATCTACCCTTATATTTTGATAGCAATAATATGACTCATCGGCATATCTTGAATTTTAAAAATCGTGCAGCCACCCCTCGATATACTATACAGACATACTATATATAAAATAATATGACATATTATAATATAATATTATGTCATTTTCCAACGAAAAATATTATGATAGAAAATGCGAATAATAGATTAAAAAGTTTACTCAATTGTATAAGCTTTGGTTTCTTGATATACATCTTACCAAGATTTTCCAAGTATTTTATAAAGTTTTGCATTTTCCCCAAGATCTTGGATTTCTATTTGTATAGAGAACAGTATAAATTTAGTACTGTATAAATTTTGAATTGTTTAATATGATCTATGTGTAAAATATAAATGTCTTGCATTTCTCCGGATCTTTCGAAGATGTTAGTAAGATACTATGTATATTAAAGAATCATATCATTATTTATCTTATATTGTATAATATTATATACAATAGAATAGAAATAATTAAATGCATATATTGTATAAAGTGGAATATTTTAAACGACAGATTGATTATTACGATTATTTAAAAAAAACAATAGGCATATACATATGAAAAAATTGATTTATTTGTCTAAAAATATAATTATATATAATATAATATTCTCCAGAAATAAATTAATTGTTATTATAATTCATTAGAATATTTTTATTTAGTCTCTTTACATTTAAAATATGTGCATAATATGCTTATGCTATTATACTATATTAAGACGCACTATTAGTAAAAAATGTTATTAATTTTATAGTAAAAAACTGGATCGATAAATTTTATAATAATATTGCCAAACATTGTATTAATTTTGTAATTATCATAATTTAGTAAACTCCTACTCAATTTCTACCTATTATAGTTACATTCAGTAATAATTTTAATGGATTTATTCTTTCAAATATATTACATTATAGGAAACTGAAAATGTATGGTTTTGTACAGAATATAATTGTACAAGACAGAAAATATCTTTTTAAATAATACAAAATTGATACTAATTAAATGATAAAAATTCACCAATGTATATGTTGCTCGCTCTGATTACCATTTCTAATTTATCTTGGATAGGCCTACCGCTCTATATCCAGGGGAGACAAGCACAACATTATAGACTGAGGTTCATTCAGGAGATTATGACGTATAGAACATATGATGCGAGCTCGTATGATTACTATACTATATATAACACATCTATACACATATCAACGATGAATCAGTCAGCATATAGTAATGTGGAATGTGAATCGACCTTATAATGCTTTCATGCATAAGTTTAACATGATGCACCAATATTTAGCAAATACTGCAAAAATTATATAAATATATATCTTACTATATATATATATACAATAAATGAACATAATAGAATATTCTTCACAAACCACAAGAACATATATATATATATATATATTTCAACTCAGAAAACTATAAACATCTAATTAGTATCTAAATAAGTGTATGCATTTATTGTAATAAGTTTTTTCAATTTAACTCATAAATTGATTAATATTAATTTGAATGACACACATTCCGTACTGACATGTATGTGCTTTTTTTGTTGTTAATTATTTTGTTAATTTAAATATTTTGAATTAATTATCCACAAAATTAGAGTTATTATCATTATCGATATTGTCATTTGAGTTCAACTCTAAATTTTATAAACGATGCTCAATTCCTTAAACAATAAAAAGTTTGCAGTTCGACTCAAATATAGAATACAATTTTCTCAGGGCAACTCTATAAGAAGAACCTAATAATGTACTCGTTTGTAGTAATTTATTAATTATACAATTAAAAACAGTATATTGTTTCTTTCAAATTTAAAAATAATACTATATATACTTCAATTATATCTATATAATATGATAAAAACAGTATATTATATATAATATGATACATATTATAAAATACAATAATGTATAATATACAAATATGCATACATTTATAGGGAGAAACACAGATGGTAATATGAAAATATAATTATATGAAATAATTTAAATTAAATAAATCTATTACGTGAAACACGCTTAGAAATCTTATATACCGTAACACTTGAATGTTTAAACATATATTTATTTAATAAATAGTATTCTTTGTTAGTTAAGTACACATATCAAAATATAAATATATTAAATCATTCAAAAATTAACTTTATTTGATATGAATCAGAGGCGGATTTAGGGGATGGAGGAGCGTACCCTGGGCACGTACCCCTACTACTATTAATAGTAACAGAATGATAGATATGTACGCTATAGGAAGTACCCCAAAGAAGAAGAATTTTATACTTAATCCGTTAATTTAGTTTTATTTTCGAGTTTCAATTCGGTATATAGGCCTAAATAACTGAACTGTAATATTGTACTTTGGACGTATAAGGCCTATATGATTAGTTCTATCTTGCGGTTTTGCATTGCATATTTTTAAGTAATTAATATATATCTATATATTTTTGTTGAATATTTTGATACTATAATGTAATATTTTAATAGCTGATTCTTAGTATCGTAAATTATTGTAAAAATGCAAGGAGGATGGGACTATCGTTTCATTTTTATCAATGTTTACTCCCGTTTTTAGCGTGACTTCTTTGTTAATATTAAAATATCGTATATAAAAGTATTCGCTCAAATTTTAGTAAAATATAGCAACATTTGAAATAGGTTTGAGAACCTGTAACCCGAAATATGCGTCTTTTAAATGATTTTGCCTCCGCCCTACAAACTAAGTCAAAATGCTCTTTTAACCCTTGTGAAATATTTAATATGTTAATAATTGTTATGCGAATTGTTATTCGCATTTAGTTATTGCATATTGTCTGAATTTTTTTGAGTAGGGTAATTTTCGTGTATTTAATTTTGTTTGTGTAGTTTAATATTTTCGTGTAGCCTATTTAATTTTGTTTGTGTAGCTTAATATTTTCGTAGCGTAAAAAAAGTGCTTTTTTTATTTATGTTTATTATATTTACCTTTGTGTATTTAAAATTGCATTGTGTAATTTTTTTAATAATTATTTTCCATGTATTTGAAAAATATACAATTTTATATTTTTTAAGAGCTTTCACTATTTTTTTTATTATTTAGCATCACATTTTAAATTAATTTTTATATATTTTAACATATATATTTGAGTTTTTATTAAATATATTAATCTAGTCATTTTCATAATTATTGTTCGTGCATTCGTGCATTAATTAATAATAATAATAATAAAGTGTTTTATTGCGAAAAAAATGCGGAAATATTGACGGTACATAAACTTTGAAAACTAG